>PCFV01000450.1:0-25932 GCA_002812785.1 Phytophthora litchii | reverse complement strand
TAGAAATTCTCACTGTGGAAGTCGAACTCCACATCTGGAGTCTGCCGAACTTTGGCCTGATTCAGCACCGTGCACTGTTCGTGAATAATGTCGCCAAGTAGCTTCGGTCCGCAGAAGAAAACACCAATTTCTTCGCGCTCGCCATCTTCATCATGAAGTGGCTCCATCCGACGATGGTTACGAGCCACTCGTGAGAGTTCGGCATTCCAGTCGGGTCGGCCAAAGTGTGTTCGCTGCTTCGTATGAAGGCCAGAGATGATGTCTTGTCCCTCCGTATTGTGGATAAAGTTTTGTAGAGCTTGCAACGGAGCAATGACTGCGTCATTCTTGACTGACGAGAAGTAGTTGTGAATCTCAAGTCGGTTCTCGGTATCCATTTCGCTCAGCTGATTCATTGTGTTCGTGAACCACGTGAGTGATTTCTGTTCACGTGTGACCCAGTAAAAGTAAATCTTTCGTAGCTGGAAGCTCGGTGGAAACCGGACGTGTTTGCATTGAGGACAACGAAACGATTCCCACTGGTGCATGATGCTTCTGAGGATTGAGGCGAAAGGAGTGACGCCAATACCGGCTCCAATCAAAACAACCTCTCGGTAGCGCGAGTAGTCTTGAGCAGGAGCTCCCACTGGCCCATCCAAATAGACAACTGGGTATGGAGATGTCATTGGACTGCCTTGGTCTTCTAGTGCTGGTGTTTCGTGAAGTTTCTGTAGCATCTCCAAATGATTGTAAAGCGCACTTGTCCAATCGCCAGCTTTCTGGATATGAAGACTGAGGAACTTATCTTCTGGAGCCGACGATATCGTAAACGGATGCCACTCGAACTTTGAAATCGTCGGTACGTTGATAAACACGTACATACCTGGCAAGAACCGTTGCCTCTTGTTGAACGACTTCGGTTTCTTCATGAAAATTGCCACCGCTTCCTTCGACAGCTGAACCTGAGCAACTTTTGTCTGTCCACCAAACATTTGAGTCATCCGATAGCGTTTTTCAATCAGGAAAATGATAACCGGGGGTAGGATCCAGTACTGAGCCTGCGGAGCAGCTACCCAGCGAGCAAAGCCGTGAAATGCCATCAGTACGAGGAACGGGATGAACAGCATGTGTGTGACCCAGAACAGATTGAAGTTCCCGCGACGAACCTTTTCCAGACACAACGGAGCAGCGATAGCTGCACAGATAAGCATGACCACGCCTGTCCAGATGGGGACTCGAAGCGCGAAAAGAAATAAATTCTCGTCGCGAACGAAAGTAAGGTGGTGATATCGACTCGCTTCCCATACTGCCAAAGGCACCGTACGAACGTAGATCACGATGGCCAGCCATGCTGCCGTGTGTCCCAACGAAGCGATGAGTAACACGACACCGCAGATCTTGTGAAACTCGATGTGGTTATCAATTGGAAGGTGGTTCACAACCACCGGCAGCGTACGAAGACCAGTCACAAAATTACGGCACATCGGTAGCAACACGAACATGGTGTTCACGAGACAAATCTCCGCAAAACCCTTCGCGATACGAGGACAATTGCCGACGGCTGGGTCGAACGAAAATCGCGAAGCTTTGGCAATGAAGACGCCAATCATCAGCAGGAAGTAGAGCGTCAACCAGAAGATCTCAGCTTTGTACTTTCGTCCGAATTTCTTGATGCGATACCATCGTCCGCCCTGTTCGTTGTTGTGAACGATCTCTTGCTGTCGTTGTGTCTCCGCGACTGTGCTCATCTTTCCAATTGCGTCTCTGCTCTTGTTGTCATCAATTTCCACTACCACATCAGCGAAAATGGCTTTGAACTCACTGTAGGTCATTTTGTCGTGCTGCCGACACTGGTCAAAGACTTTGTCGACGACTGCATCATAATCGAATTCTCCTAGAAAGTCGACACCGTTGGCGGCGAAGGTGGCTTCGATGAAAGCTCTTACCCCTTTCTTGGATAGGACCCCACGATGCTCGACATCGAACATCTCGAATAGGAATCGGCACTTTTCATCATCCTCGAGAGCAGACACTCGAACAGCATCGACCATCATCGCGACCGATTCACGAGGTAGTGGAATAAATGCTGTCAAGTTTCTCCATGCTTCATCTGACACTCCTGTATATTCATTGTGTTGGATTGTGCTTCGTGACGTATTGAATGCCTGAGTGAAAAAAGCAAACTGTCCATGAGCTCGTGGGTCGGCGCAGTCCTTTGAGCTAGCTGTACTCGCGTCCAGAGTATTAACACGTCCATCAGAGATTGCTCCTTTCCACAGCGAATCCTTAAGCTCGTACAGCTCTTCCATGTTCATCTTCCGACTAGGCCGCGACATGTTCGATACATTCGTCATTGACGGGTGGAAATTCCTGTTCAAGACCGAGTTACTTGGCAAAAAGCTAGAATGGCTATTGTTTAAACCCTCTACTCGAGCGCTCGCGAGTCCAGAGTTGCCGAGTTTGTGTTTAGTTTGTCCAGCAACATCAGATCCCCCGAGCATAGCGACCAGGGAGCTGTTCCGTGCTCGAGTCTCGACGTAACGCGGAGGTGAACGAATCACTGAGCCTAGAATCTTGGGCGTGGGCAAAGCACCTGGGAATTTATGCTGCAGCTTCTCGGTTTCAACTTCATGGTGATGAATCTGCGTGCACTCTACAGGTGTAGTGCTCTCCAGAATAGCGTAGTCCGTCTTGATAGAGGTTGATGTGCTTGCTACTCCTCCAAGTTCCAACGACTGCATTTCTGCTCTTCTTGAGTCGTACTTGGTCACCATATTCGCCGGGCACCAGTCCTTAGTAGACGTAGAAATCACGAGTGAAGCCCGGACAGCAGACCATCGCCAGCCACCAGACCGGGTGATGATCGGTGCAGCACGTCCATCAGTACCAGGAACTTGAAGTCTCAAGTACCGAACACTAGTCGCAACGTGATGTAGTGAACATTTCGGTAAGGGCCAGGTGGACACCTGGTGGTCTCATAGCAAATCAACTCCTCTACGAAGTAACACTAGAGCAGTAGCTCTCAAGTAAGCCGAATAACAAGTAATCTGATGCTCAATGGGGCTTGCGAACGGCAAAAGCATCAGCCAAATCCATAATCGACGGAGTGCATGGTGGGCTCTGATGGGCTCTTTACATCTTCATATCCATACACCTGGCTCATCAAAATCGGATGCTGTTACTCGGTGATTACGATGAAATTCATTTTTCTGGAACTACAAAGGAGCTCAATGCGATCGACAGTAAAGTCATCCATAGCGTGCAGCGAACGCAAGTCAGGGTTCTATGAGGAATTGCTAGCAGCAGTCAGATTAGAAGCGATGTGAATTTTCGTCACGGTAGCTGGTGTCACCTACCAGGACGTGATACCACCGAGTCTGTGCTCGGAGGACGATACGGTTTAGCATAAAGTCGACCTGTCAGACCTATGTAGTGCACAATTAACTTGCCTCCAACACCAACGGGACTACTTCGCACTTGCCCGCCTCCACCTTCGTCCCCAGTGTGGTCGCACACACTGCCTCGATGAACCCGAAGTGTGACACGACAGCTACGTAGGGCTCAGGAATCGTATGGAAAAGCTCGGACAGAAATGCCTTCGCCCGAGCTTGAATCTCTTCAGCAGACTCTCGGTGGTCAGAAGTCCACAACACATCGTCCTCACTCTTGATAGCCGAGAAGTCCACATCGGGAAATTTGGCTTTCAGCTCCGACAGCGATCGCCGGTTGTTGCACGTATCGATCCCACGATGTTCCCGACAGCCCTCCATGCAAATGAACGGCGTATCGGGTACCTGATCCTTTGCAAAAAAATTCTGTGCCGTCTGAATTGCCCGCGAGGTTGGTGACACGACGACACGTTCAATGCGTGGCATACCCCGTTCCATCTCCGCCTTGATGCTTGGTGGGCCCTTATTCTTTGCGTCTTGGATGCCAAACGGCGTTAGTTCTGCATCCCTGTACACATCGCTGGTTACCAACTCCTTGTACCAGCGCTCGGAGCCATACAACTTGATCGCTTCATTATGGAGACCCTCACCGTGGCGCACGAAGAAAACCACTTTGACCTTTCTCGTGTCATTTTCGGTGACTTTCTCAAGCTTGTGTCGGAACTCCGTCCAGGATGGCGGGGCCAATTTGAATTGCCTAGAGAACTGGGATGACTCCGACGGTTCTTCTATCATAGTGAAAAAGCCCTTCACTGGTCTAACGGTAGATAGAGGATTGTTGTTTGGTTCCGTCATATTGTTTTTCGTTCGTAATTTGTACTTCCCTGGTGTGCACTCACAAGATACTTTTGCGTTGTGATGCGCTGGAGAAGAAGCTTGAGTGGGCGAACAATTTGCACTGCATCCAATGAAGTGGTGCCACGCAATATGGACTGAGAACGAGACGCGTCATACATGATGAGTGGCGCCAGCTCGGCAGCCGCAACATTTTGCATTTACGTGTTTTCGGTCGACTACTGCAAACAATATAACAAATTACCGACGGCGACTATGGCGGTCTTCGCTACGGCGGTCTCTGCGGTCGTAGTCTCGATGGCGGCTGTGCCCACTACTGCCTCGCGATCGGTCGTGGGATCGGTCTCGGTGATCTCGCTCTCCACCTCTCCTTGAATCTCCACGAGAACGTTGGGTCTTCTCATTCCGCGAGTCGATAGTCAAATAGTCCTACATAGAGTAAATTAGTCGACGGTAAGTAGTACTTGAGGACATGCATTCAAAATGCGACTTACATCAGCCGAAGGCTCGTTGCCAGCACGGAATTGGTCCTGCAAAACTCAGAAAAGGATAATATATCAGTAAGGAAAACTAATCGTTCGCCACTTCGCATGAACTTACATCGATGTGCTTCTTGAATTTAAGCTTGGCCGTCATCCATGACTTGTCATCGTTCATTTCATCATCATCATCATCTTCTAGAATCTGACCATGGTAGCTCTCACTACTGTCTTTCTTGGATTTTTCTGCATCTTCGGACTTTACGTCGTTCGCAGAGCTGGCCTTCTTAATATTCACATCAAATAGCGTCGCCTGGAACTTCTTCAGTTTCGCAAGCGTGTCTTGCTCTCGAGCAGTACGGTTTCCAGCCTTCTTTCGTTGTAGATACTTTTGCCGCTGCTGCTGCAGTGGGGTAAGCATGTTCTGAAATGCTCGGTCATTTTCTAGCTTCTTTGCTTCTTCTCCCATAAGTAAAGGGGCAGCCTTTTTCGACTTCCGCAGTTCCTCGCGTAGCTTAGCATACTCCTCACGGTCTTTCCTCTTGCTGTTTGAGCCTGTAGCAGCTATCTCGGCATCAGCCGAGTTACATTTCTTATCGGCATCTTCACTCTGCTCATTCGAAGCTTCCGCTGATTGAGCATGTTTGCTCGCTGCAGAAGCAGCTACCACTGCTGCTTTCAGGTTAGCTCGTGACCGCTCTCTCTTCTCCTCAACGGCCGATGCACCACTCGTTTCTGTAACCCTTTGAAGCACCTCAGCATCTACTTCTGACTTGAGCTTGCGATCGTCCAGTAGATCGTGGCTACTCATCATCGTCTTCGCCTTCTTTTTCTTGGATTTCTTAGTACCTCCATCAATTCCTGCCTGAAAAGCTTCCTCTTCGTCTCCAAACGAAAGCAGCTTTAAGTCTTTCGTTGCCTTGCGCTCACGTTTCTTCTTCTTCTGTGCATCTTCCTCGGCTGTTTCTTCCTTCTTGATAGCTCTACTCCCCGCCATCCAGAATCATCATTAGACTCCAAAAACAAAACCACAGCAAATCACAATCAGCGTTCATCTCACCTCGGTACAATGTCTTCAAATGGGTTCCAGAGCACTTCGACACTCAACAATTTCGGCGGATTGGTAGGACGATCCTGTGCATCTGTCTCCAAGTCCCCAACACTGAGCAAGTTGAAAATTGTGTTTCCTGTCACCTAAATAACAATGCATAGCAAAAGATCAGACAAATGACTTGGACTTTGATCCTCGTAGAGCTGAATACCTTGCCAAAGATTGTGTGTTTCTTGTCTAGGAAGTCGCAGGCGTCGAGGGTGAAGAAAAATTGCGAGTGGTTCGTGTTGGGTTTGTTCTCATTGGCCATGGCCAAAAGTCCGCGATGGTTGAATTTCAGTCTCGAGTGAAATTCATCAATGAATGCGCCTCCATAGATGCTCTCTCCTCCTTTGCCAGTGCCGGTGGGGTCTCCACCCTGCACCATAAACCCGGAAATGATACGGTGAAAAATCGTCTTATCATAATACTGTCATATAGAACGATCATATTGACGGACAGGATGAAAGTTAACAATGACAATACTTTACAGCAGACATGAAATCGATGGTACCCCTTCCAAGCAGAGCTGCACGAAGTTGCGGCATGCCTTAGGCGCCTGCTGTGGCCACAACTCCACGTCTAGGTCCCCGAAGCTCGTGTGCAGCAGCACCTTGCCCTCTGTGTTGGGCTCTGTGATGTAGATATTCGACATGGCAACTCGATTTTTGGTCAGATAAATGGCAGAACCAAATGGAGCACACCACTCATACACAATGTATCCATTTGTCACACGTCGCAGATCATACATGCAGTGGTGCTTAGAGTTAATTGAGTCATCTAAACCGCGATACTAGTCTTCTTGGGATGGAATACTCAACATACTTCGTGGAACGTGGGTCTTTACGCGGAACTAGCACCCCATCCAAGCCTAGATCATAGAATACGATGGGTGGGTATTTTCCGTTCTTGTACCATTGCTTGTAGGTTTCCTCTCTTTTCAACTTTGCGCGCTTGTCGTTTCCTAGTGCGTTCGAGATCTTGGCTGTGATCTTGTTCGCTATGGGTAATAGAACTGAGCTCGGCTCTAGCTTGCAGGAAAAACTACATGTAGCGATGGAGTTAAAAGGGAATTCAATTTCCATGAATGTGGACGATATAGTGGTTAATGTGTATATCATTTAGAGGTTCCACTTTTCTTGAATTCATATCGGAGCTTCAGCTCGTTCCAGCTTTACCTGTTCGGCCAATGTCACGCGCTCAAGGTACTGCTCGAACTTCGCCAGTGTCTTCTTTCGCGGTGATAAATTGTATTTATCCTTCAGGAATCGCGTACGGTGCTCTTCGAACGCTCTTAGAGTATCGCGTTCTTCCTGCACACGTTGAAGTTCGTTATCATCGAGTAGTGTATCTTGATGCTCCTCGCGCTTGCGTTTGGTCCATCCTTCGTAGAAATCGTCCAGTAATGTATAGTACATGGTGAGGTTTGTCAGCTCGCATTGTTGGAGATAAGTACACTCTCGTGTTGTGCGTCGCTTTCCGTTCACATGTTTGCGCCGTCGAAGCTTATCAAGTCGTATGGGAAGAACAGTAGCGAGGAACGGCATCTTCTCTCGGCTTTTGCCATTGGTTGTGAACGGTAAATGGCGGTCCGAGTTTTTATCTTCCTGCTGGACTGAAAACTCCCGGAGATCCTCATGACGATGTCTAGAACGTGTTTCATTCTGCATGAAGGCACCTTCGTACCAGAACTCCCATCTCTCTTTGTCCTCCCCGGTATCAACAGCTTCTCCACCGTCTTCAGTATTGTTGTCATGAAGACGATAGTAGAAATCCCCTCGTCCATCCATGGCGTCTTCGTGCCAAAACCCAACGTGTTTAGACCGCCCACCTTCAAATCGAGCGGTGCCGCGACCGTGTCGAGCTCCATCATCGAAAAAGCCTTCATATTCATCCCCGTGACGCTCGCGCTGCCGACCGCGACCATGCGGTTGACCCTCGAAAAACGGTCCTTCAACAAATGAGCCGTCTGGAAATGTTCGCTTACAAGCTGGTCCGTGAAGAACCCCATTCATGAACACGCCTTCATCAATTACCCCCGTAGAACTCACGTATCGGCCGAGTCCTGAAATCACACCATCCCGCATTTCACCGTCGTAGACAGCGCCGTCTGGAAATGTAATGCGCATACCCTCTCCGCTTTCGACTCCGTCGCGATAGTCATCCCCATTCAGCAGCGAGCACCCGTAAGCGCGACCCCGAAGCTTGTCATTGTACTCGTAGCGACGCTGTGGACGATCGAAAGTGCCCTCACATGTCGTGCCCTTACCATAGACGAGTTTTCCGCTTCCACAACGAGTGTTGCCACTGAAGTAACCATCATAACCGCCAACGTTGGTGTACTCCTGGCCGTGTCCTTGTTTGCGCCCCAATCGAAATGCTCCAGAGTACACACCTCCGATGGATGAAAAGTGAAATCGCTCGTCAATTGGGTCTAGTGGCACCTCGTCCTCACCAACAGCTAGTGCTGCGACTGTAGGCGCCATCAACTCGCCCTCACCATGACGCAAGCGTCGAAGTCTTACCGTTCGCATATTGACTTCCTTGAGAAGGTCATCAGGATCGATCGTTTGGTTTGACAATTGGTCATCCTCGAAAAATGCCTGCGGCTGTGGTCGTGTCTGCACCAGGCACACATAGTTCCAGTCATTCTTGCTCAGCACCAGTGAGGCAAGGTCCCGTCCGCGTGGACTTATAAAAGTTGCTGCCCAGGTCTTCATCTCTACTTCATCTTTGATACTTGTCAATGGCAGCTCAGCATCTCGTGGGATTTCAGTGAGTGTAATGGGCTCCGTCATGATCAACCAAGTCATGCGCTTGATTCTCCGTTCCAATTCGTTAACTTCGTCTGTGAGCTCTTGCATTTGGGCATTCATAGCATCCGCCAGCTTTTTACGAATATCTGTTTGTTCCTGTGCAGTCCCCTCCAGGTCCAAGACAGGGAGAGCATTGATCTTTTCCTTCAACACCTTCAACTTCCGTCGAGTAGTTGCTACTGACGGCTTCAGTCGAAGCAGTGGCTGGAACTCCTGAGTAATACCGAAGAGCAGCCACATCTTGATGTCAATCGGTTCACACTGTGCAGGCACAAATGCAAGTACAAGTAATGCTCCACCAGTGTACAACGGATCTTGGAGATCATCTTGTGGTATCGGCTCCACTCGCTCATGAATAATGTAGTACCATCGGTCAGTCCCCGTGGGTGGAAGCACCTGTGTCATCCAGTCTTTGGGCCAAATTACGTCTAGTTTTCATCATATCTAGGTTGTTAGTTATCAGCAACAATTCATGCTGTTTAACGATAAGACGTACTTCCGAACGGGTCTTTGAGCAGAGCAGCATTGCATTCGAAGAGCTGGTTGATCTGGGGTCTAGTAGTGACAAGAAACAATGTGAATACCAACACAAAATAGCCTAGCAAACATGCAACGTACACTGTGAAGTCCGATCGCACCACGAATCGGAACTTGTTGTCCTCGGGCTTGGTGCATTCCGGGTCAAAGAGCGCCACCGCCATCTGGTCTTCCTTGTACTCGTCCACCATTTTGCCTGTGCGTGGGTCCACCACGAGACGTCCTGTACGTGTGGCCATCTTCCTGCAATTGGATTAAGCGAACGACCTCTAATGAACGACTGTTTCAAAGCACAATTGAGAGATCCCCATTCAGATCAGGAGCGGTTGGTGTATTAGCTTGAGCCCAATAGACATGAGCTTAACCTTCGCGAACCAAAAGGCCCAGCGCTTAGAACTGACGGAACTGCTTGCGCACGTTGATGGGCTTGGTCTCGGAAGCGGGCTCGACCTCCAGCACGTTGAAACGCACCGTCTTGGCGAGCGGGCGGCACTGGCCAATGGTCACGACGTCACCCTCCTTGACACGGAAAGCGGGCGACAGGTGAGCAGCCACGTTCTTGTGACGCTTCTCGAAACGCTTGTACTTCTTGACAAAGTGCAGGTAGTCACGACGCACGATGATTGTGCGCTTCATCTTGGTCGAGAGGACGACGCCCTTGAGGATACGGCCACGGATCGAGATGTTGCCAGTGAACGGACACTTCTTGTCCACGTACTGGCCCTCGATGGCGCTCTTGGGGGTCTTGAAGCCCAGACCCACCTCCTTGTAGAAACGGGGGCCCTTCTTCTTGCCGGCGAACTTCTTGCTGGCAAGGAACACGCCCTGCTGCTTCTGGTAGGCCTTCTCAGTCTGTACTCGACAAGAGGCAACAACAGCAGAGTGAGTACGCAGTCTGCTAACAGTAACCATAGAATAACAAGACAGAGAGCGAGGGACTCAAACTGCAGATTCACAGACAGCAACTGGTCCAAAAGGGGTCTGCCGATGATGAGTCGGTTGAAACAATTAAACAATTCGTTCGGGTCTCGCAGTCGACTCAAGAGAAAGCAGCGACAGTCTGTCATGCCTCCTCTCGTCGTCAACTCGACAATCACTCTCGTGATTGCGTGTGGATTACAGCCTTGGTGGGCCATCACCCCAACCAACTAGCTAGCCAACTCCTTCAGTGCCTCGAGACACCAGCAGCCACCAAACTCCCCACAGCGAGACGCGTCTTCGTCCCCTTCCGTCGCGCAGTCGTCGTCTGCCTACCGCTGTCTGTGCTCATCGTCTCCGTCCTGTCCTTATACAGGGGGAGCAGCTACCTGGTCAACGTGCTCCATGGTGTCGTCGAGGGGATTCGCTAATGACTCGAGTTGTGTTGGTGGTGGAAGGAGGGATTGGTTGTCGGTGTGTTACTTCAAAAATAGAGAAGTGTCAATATGAAGTACCTGATTGATAGTGCTACTTTGACGAGGAAACAGCTTAGGAGATGAATAACACGGTACGACATTCTGGCGGTCTTGCTTCTTTCTATGGCATGAGCTTACTTATTTGCTGCTTGCATGAATGTCAAAGAGACTCATACACTGTCCGAAGCCATTGTTAAAAGCACTCGTGTCCTATATTTTTATGGTCGTTGTGAACGTGTAAAGCACTCTGCCACCCTCACCAGCATTGCTACAGCTTGAAGATGTTCGGTTTCCTGTCATTGCCAGTAGTTTACTGTTCCTTGTTGGTGATATACTGCTGTACCTCAACTGGGTTGGCCTTGTATCCCTGCAGACGGAAGGACGAGTTCTGGAAAGCCCACAGGAAACCTCCGAGCGAGCCCAACACGCCCGTAACCACCATGGACGGCACGGCCACGTGACGGTGTAGCTTCAGGCCTGTAGACGTAGACAGAATTAGCATTATCGTCTACAGATCACGGCGCTAGAGCAGCAAACGCACCGAAGACGTAGCCGGCAGGGAAGGACAAGGCGGTGACGCCCAGAAACCGCGTGTAGTCACCCGCATCGAAGTTGGCCTTCACGTCGTCGAAGGTCGGGTGCTTGACGATCACGGGGAAGCGCGGCTCGCGCGGGTCTCGGACGGGGGCGGCGTCACTCATAGCGGCGGAGCTTGTTGTGTCTGCGAGACGAGCGGTCCAAATTCACGCGGGTTTGGACCAATCATCAGTCATTATCTGTATTCACGCGTATTTTTGCCAATAAAATCCTGATGTCGTAAAGTGGAGGATAATCAGCAGTGTTTCTAATCAAAATTCAATGCATAGTTTTGAGGTGTTCTACTGAATTGCCAATGTTGTTGCTGAAAACGATACTTTGAGGATATCATTCCTTTAGTTGCGTGTGTCTAGCACTGAATGTTGCTGGGCTCACCAGTGCAGTTTCCGTTGCTGGAAACGATTACATCAAGATTTTTGAAGTCCCAGTTCGATACCACGTCCGGGTTCGCTACGATGTCGTACAGATTCTCCGCCGTGCCCTTCAATCCATCGATGGTAATGTTTGTGATCTTTACCAGACTCGTCGGGGTACCAGCGTAGCCACCCTTGGTCTTGTTGTAGTCGGAGTGCATCACGATGGCGTGGGTGACGTTGGAAAGCTTGTTGTTGGTGTAGACAGCGTTGGTGACGAGACCCTTAAGACCGATGATGGTTTTGATGCGAATACCGTTGGTGCTGTTGACGATGGTGTTCCCTGTGACAGTGAGTCCATCCACTGTAGTGGACGAGTTCTGCTCGGGACCACCAAGCGAACCGATGGAGATACCATGCGAGCCGCAGCAGTAGTTGTCGCTGAAGAGGGTGTTGGTGCTCGATTGCATGGCAATACAATCATCCTGGTTGTAAATTCGATTCTTGGTGATCGTGATATGGTCGTTCTTGCTAAGGTCAAATCCGTCCGTATTCTTGGCTACTCCATTTCCGGCGCTCGAGTTGAGCGTGAGGCCAGTGATTGTAGTGTAGTTAGAGTTTCCGATACTGAACGTTCGGTAGGGCATGTTGATCAGATTGAATCCCGAGAGCGTCGAGCTGACGACCCGATTCAACTTGAAGAAGACAGGCTTGTCAACCTTTTGACCTTGCGGCCAATACCAAGCTCCCTGGCCGTCAAGAGTGCCAGGACCAGTGACGGTGAGGTTGTTGCCTTGCAGCTTGACGAGCGGACCATCCCAGAGCTGGAGAACAGCAGAATACATAACGTTAGCAACAGTTGCATTGCCTGGAACGCTGTTCGACGACTTACCATTTGACCGAATGTGGTGGTGCCCCGAAACGAGACAACGGCGTTGTCCTTGATCTTGGTGAAATTGAGCGTCACACCGGCAGGAACACGAAGGTTGTCAACGATGATGCTGTCGCACTTTCGAACATCAGTGTTATTGATGTAGTCTCCAGTGAGAATGCAGTTACCCTTGAGTACTGGTGGATTTTGCGCCTGCGATCCGTCGGAGCTCGTGGTGTTTTGCTCAGGGGTGTTTTGACCGGGGTTGTTCTGGTCAGGGTTGTTCTGGTCAGGGGTGTTCTGGCCGGGATTGTTTTGCGAAGCATCTGTGCTGCTTGACCCCAGTTGGCTAAAGCCACTTTTGGGAGTGTGAACCCCTTGCTTGCCGTTTGTGTTTCCACGCTCGCCGGTCTGTGAGAAACCCGTGTCGCAGTTGTCCGTGTTGACTCCCGCGTCAACCGTAACAGTGCTCGCCACCAGTAGAGCAATGGCAAAGACGGAGGAGAAGAACTTCATACTGGTAATGAGATGTCCAGGAAGAAGAAAAATGCGAAGTGGAGTCAAGCTTTGACTCAAAGAGGAATCGCCGTTCCATCGAGGTGGCACAGACAAGAGCGGTAACAAGGATCTGTACGACTTGTCCCCGCATGATGGTGTACCATGTAATCGTCCGTCGAGTACAATACCATGGTAATGATTTTACATTGTACTGTGCCATCAGTCCAATGAAGTTGAGGTTTACGGCGCAGCAATTCGTGCCAGATCGGAGACAACCGTGAGACCTCCGATTGACCACGAACCAAATACTTGAGTCAGGCGTCCATACATCTCTAAATCTTTCGCGCTGACCCGCTTCCAACGTTTGAAGGTTTGATAAAGTATTTGTCGCAGCCAGGGTATTACTTGTTCATGCAAGGAAGATTAACATTACAGAATACTCAATAATGAAACTTTCGCTTTCCTAGAAGTGCAAGGTAAATCATCGCGGGACGTACTTACGCGCCATTCACGTTTCTCAAGTCCGCGTAGCATTGATCCCTAGATTTGTTTAGCAACCAGACGATGATAAAATAGTGTGTGTGTTGCGATCCTATGGTCGCTACACGTAGTGAAGAGTTTACTGGCTCTCATGCATCACGAATTTACGGTCAGAATGGTGACCATGTACTTATATGCATGTACAGTAATCTGCGTGAATACCGAACGGGTATACAGTTAATATCCTTGTATAATTTATATTATTATAGGTACAACGCCACGATATGGTGATGGGTACAGATACTGATCTACCAAAAATCCAGCAGAACCATGCATCTTTGCCAATCGAACTCTCTCATAATTGCACTTGGATGCTCGTACCACAACTTCCATGCCCACCTTCCCAACGAGGCGTCTCCGCCTCACCTGGGCAGAAAAGATTGGCATCATCGGCAAGGCCACATACATGCTTGGCATGTCCTACTTAGACCTTGTGAATTTGGCCGTGGCATAGTTCAGTGTTAGTAAACACAGGAAGCATCAAGTTCATGCTTAAATAATCTCAGTACAGACCATTCTTTGTATCACTTTATACACTTGGAGTTATTATATATATCAGGCGTTCGGTACTCACGCAGATTACTGTACTTGCATGTATGTTTATTAATTGTAGTTATTATACAGGCAGAAGTTCTACCGTAGTACAGCCAAGCCGATACAACTGTGTTTCTATCCATAAATCCAACTTCCCGCTAATCCTTGGATCTGTTGACTATTGGAGCCGGGCTCTCTATTTGAGAAGTGACGCTCGTTAGTCGCAAACCTCCTTTTCATGGGCTCCATAATCGCATTTTGGAAGTTGCAAAACTGCGATGAACTCTTGCCTGGGTTGGCAACAAGGATGTATTTTGGTATCAGCAAAATGAGATCATCTGCTATGATTCTATCAAACACCAGTGCTTCGACACAAACAATAATATGCACATCACGCAGTGCCTCGGTGGTGATAGTCTCTCACCAACGGCTATCACTTCACGAACTGGCGATAGTGTTTCTAGTTCTCTCAACGAAGCAGTACCAGTCTAAACAGCACTGAGAAGTCAAGATCTTGCTTTAGGACAACCTCAACCAGACACCTAGCACCCGGGAATTGTTTCCTCTCTAAAGACTACACGAAAAGCATCGATGCTCGGAAATGTGACTCCATCACTATCACCTCCCAAGCTGAATTCGTCCACTACAGTGGATGGACTCACTGTCACAGGGAACACCATCGTCAACAGCACCAACGGTATTCGCATCAAAACCATCATCGGTCTTAAGGGTCTCGTCACCAACGCTGTCTACACCAACAACAAGCTTTCCAACGTCACCCACGCCATCGTGATGCACTCCGACTACAACAAGACCAAGGGTGGCTACGCTGGTACCCCGACGAGTCTGGTAAAGATCACAAACACTACCATCGATGGATTGAAGGGCACGGCAGAAAATCTGTACGACATCGTCGCTTCAAGAGCATCGATGTGAGTGTCACGAACAATGGAGATGGACCCTAACAACAAACTTGTGTCATGAGTGTTTGAGTACTTTCATCAGTTTGGAGCAAAAAGGGAGCAATTCAATGGCTGGACACTCTAATTTACACGATACTATTGCTTAAGAACTGCCTGCTCACTCTTCCTCCTTGAGTTCTGGCAGATTTTCCTCGTCGAATATCACGCGAATGGTCAACGAGCAGCTTGGGCACGTGGCGATGTCTTCACCGTCGTATAATTCCTCCAGATCGATGCAGAAACGGTCGCCACACGGACACGGGTAGTAGTACACTTGCTCCTCCGCGTCGAACTCCATGTCCTCAATCTCCACTTCGTCGTACACAGCCGCCATATTTTGCTGGTCACTTTTACTGGAGTGCTAGCCACGAATTGCAACATATTACCTGTAAATACCGATTGACTAGAAGAATGTAAGCAAAAACGTAGCCATCTGTTTTGAAATGGCTACATCTATTAACAAGTTAAAACTTTTGGAGGGCAACAACATTTTAGTAGTATTCAACTTGGTTATTCATCCGTCAGCGAGGAGATCGGGTTATGACCATCGAGAGCCATCGATATCGATCTCATTTTTGCCTGGTGCTACCTTCGAGTTAGTTTGTCTTGCCGAACAAGCGGGTCAAGAAGCCTGAGGACGGGACACCAGCATCAACACTAGCTGCAGATACCCCAGACATGCTTGTTGTGCCCATGGCTACTTCACCCAACTGAGTCTTACGTCGACCACCTCCACGAATTGGCCTAATGACGCCGTCTCCGCCGTAGATGGACCCACCACGAAGAGTCTTGATCACGCCCGTGTCGGTACTTCCCATTGCTGCAACGAGAGCGGCATTCGTGTGGTTGAGCTGCGCCTCGAAGTGCGAGCGCTGAGCACCACGGAAGTCTGCGATCTGATCGCGGAGATGTGTGAGCTCCTCCACGTGCTTCTCGGCCTGCGCCCGCATGTTGCCCGCCATGATGCGATTGTTCGCCTCCACTTGCTTGATGCGCTCGTCGCGCAACGCTAACTTCTTTTTCGCTTCGGACAGCTCCAGTTCGAGCGACGCGTACTTACGTAGTAACTGCCGGTGAACGGCGACAAGCTGCTCAAGCTTTTGCTGGATAGATCGCATGTGTTGTCGCTCACGTGCCGACATACCACTGGAGCTGGTGCTGCCCGTGGGTGAGGAAGGAGTCGAACCACCTTCGCCGGTCGAAGCACCAGCACGATCTGCCTGAGCTTCAAGATCCCGAATTTGTATCGTCTTGCGGTCAATGTCCTCTTGAAGACGGGCCTTCTCGTGGTCAGTGGCGTGCTTCAGCACTAGGTACTCCTTCTCGTATTCTCTTAACTCTGCTTCAAGTGCTGTATACTTCGTCTTCAAATCCAGATATTGTTGCGACTCTGATTCATCTGTAGTTTCCGTCGATGCTTCGTCTCCAGATTTCTGCTCCTGGACCTCTGCAGCATTCTCACCTGCAGAATCTTGAGACTTTTCCTCAGTAGATTGTTCTGCCTGAGCAATTTTTTCCGCAGCCGCTGCCAATTTGCCACCAGTAGCCGATGCTTGTGTAGGCATTTCGTTGAGTAATGCATCGTATTCGCTCTGTATCGTCTCTGAATGGATCAATAGCTCCTTATGATCGAAGTTGAGTCTGTCAAAGTCTGTGCGCAGTTCTGCATACAGTGTCTCGCGCTGGCGAATCTTCTCCTCTAGTGTCTTCTCTTGTAGTTCTTTTACTCGCTGCAGCTCTTCTGATAGCACGCGTTGCGTTTCAAGCGCCTGAATGTGCTCCTCGAGCTTAGCCGTGAGCAAACGGATCTCCTCACCACGCCGCATTGATTCCTGTTTCTCCTCAGCCAGTTCTTCGTCAAGCTGGGTCACCTTCTCCTGGAGCTCTGCCAGTGCGCGACCTGCACGGGCAGAGGGTGACGGTGGAGATTCCAACGTCGAGTTATCTGCTAACTCAAGTTGAATGTCGACAGAGTCAACATTGCTATCCATACCTTCAGTCTTTTCTATATCTTGTGCGCCACTCGAGAGTGTAACTCCGGCGACATCAGCTCCATTTCCTACTCCTTCTGAAGCTTCTTTTCCTGAAAGACGAGCCTCAAGTGCGATAATATACGTTTGCTGCTTTGCAATCTTCTTCTCGGCAGCAGCTAGTAGTGCTTCGTACTCGGCGACGCTGCGTTGTTCATTCACCACTGCCTTGTTCTTGATACTCTTGGCACGCATACCAAATCGCAGCGTGGATATCGTTTCCGAAGAATTGAAACTACTTGGGGAGACATTGATGATAAGATTTGTGCGCGAATTACCACCAAGTGATTCCTGAAGCACTCGAGTTAATTTGCTGTCTCGGTACGGCACGTGAGTTATGTTCGAGTCTGTCAGTGCGTTAATAACCATGCCCAAAGCTGACAACGACTTGTTGATCGTCTTCGCCTCTTCAAGCTGACGACCCGTTGCGCCGGTCTTGCGTACCATTTCAGAACCAGCAAGATCCACCAAATACAATTTACCAGCCTTCGTAGCCTGATTTTCAAGGTTTCGCTGAAACAGCGTCACCATAAAAACACTGTGACTTCGTGAACTTCCTTCGTTCATTCCCGTCGCAGCGACAGCACGATTAGCAGCACCAGCTCGCATAGCAGCCAACAGTTCCTCGTCACTGGTCACACACATCTCCGTCATTCCCTCAACAAAGATACCGCGCTGCGCGTCCTCCCGAACTTGAAGATTCACCTTGGACTTGTACGGATCTAACAGGTCGCGGATGCGCTCCATGTAGATCTCAATGTAGCTCACTTTCACGATGAACTCCATGTTCTCATCGGCATTCATGACATTATTGAAGATCTCTGTCGCCGTGCGCGGGATGATACCTTGTAGCTCTGGATGGTCAATATTAGCTCCCTCCATCGTGTACGTCTTACCCGACGACGTCTGCCCGTAGGCAAAGATGGTGGCGTTGTACCCATCCATAATATCTGCAAAAACACCGCAGCAACATTATTTTCAGCTAATTCTGCAGTAAGCTGTCTTGTAGTTCTCCTAGCTCTGTACCTTGAACAACAGGCAGCGCCACACTCTCAAATACCGTCCTCTGGTTGTCTTCTTCTCCGAAAACATGGTCGAACGTGAACTTCTGCGGACTTCCTTCATTGGTCTACCAAAAACGCACTAAAAGTGAGCTTCGAAGGCATCAATGCAGTCTAGAGCTAAAGCTCCCGACCTTGACTTCGATCGTCTCCTTATCAGTGAAGACGCAGCGCTGGGCCGACGCCATTGTCAGTTCCTTCGCGTTCTGCGGGCGCACGCGGCAGCACACGCGCACATTGCCCATCTCGCTCTGCAGCATTGGATTCAAGAGCAAACAACGGTTAGAAAGCGCGGAAAAGAGGACGATGGTGCTCTACAGTGAAGGACACGCACGTTGGCGGACGAGGGACGCGCCATTGGACTCTGCTGTCGACGCTCCAAGCGCCAGAATTTGGTGAATGAGTTGGCTCTCGAAATACACACTGAGATGCGCACTTAAGGCGAACTTAACGACATGGCTTCAATTAGCAGCAGGAAGAGTTAGAGTTAGCAGCACCGGGAAGTGCACGTCCGGCATGTAATCTGTTCGAGTTTGCTGGTATTCTGCGTGTTTGCGGACGAGCTCGGGGTCATAGTCTCGAGATTCGTGGATGGTGAAGCCGCGACGCTCGGCGATGACGCAGAAGCGCTCCATGGAGCCGTTGCGACTCGGTTGCAAGAGCAGACAGCGTCCGGAACCATGGCGTAGCAGACTCTTGATCGTGTATGCGAGGTCTTCGTGGAATTCCTCGAAGAACAGACAGTCGCTGGCGAACACGAGGTCGAACTGATGCTGCAGGTCCTCGCGCAAGGAGACGTTACGATCCCAGCGCAGTAGCTCCGTTGTGACTTCTGTACGTTGAACACGAGTAGAGAACACTTGCTGCACCTTGTTCTCTTCCACACATCGTTGCAGATTCTTGACGGAAAGCGGGTTGCCGTCCGTCACCACAATGCGTTGCAGCTCAACTGGCGCACAAGCCAACAGTCCTAAGCTGGCCAGACCCGCCATACCGCCTCCCAGCTCACAGCATGCAATAGGCAGCACGCTCCTATTCTCATCTTGGCGCTGTACTTGCGATAAAATGCCACTTGACACCATGTACGAGAGCAGAATCTGCTCGGACGGCCACGTACGGATGTTACCCGTGTTGTCAACGCCCTGATTCACTTGGTGACTCAGCAGCTCCGCGATGGACACACGCTTCACGTCCTTGCGCTTCTCATGCACGTAGACTCTCGTCACTTTGCCTGACTGATCCTTAACAGCTGACGACAAGTTGTAGGACATCCACACGAAGTTTTCCAGTGCAGAAGAGCGAATCTGCATTTTGGTCGTGTCAACTGGAGACTCTGGATACAACGGGAAGAATTCGGAAGCAATAGACGACGCTGTCGTGTCAATTGCATCGGCGGATGCAGACGCTCCTTCCTTCCTCGAGCGTAATAAGGCATTGCGCAGTACGCGCCAATGGCGCTTGGTCTTGTCCTGCGTTGCCATGCTTGTCACTATGGTATCGGTCTGGGTCAGTTACGCATACTTCATGAAGTAACACAAAACACGTCACTCTTCTGAATCTCCCACTTTATAGACGCCGATCTTCTTCACTTCAGAGCGCAAACGCCCCCGAGAAGGTCAAGATGCCGCTCGAATCGACGATGATATGGTGCGTCCACTGCATGAACATCACTGGAAACCTGTGCATCTTCTTCCCCTTTCTTTCATCTCTCCAACCATGTAAGTTTTGTCTCTAACCGCTCACTATTGACGCAGCTTGGACAACTCGGAGTGGATGCGCAATGGCGACTACATTCCCTCGCGTCTCGAGGCTCAGCACGACGCTGCCAATCTGCTGTGTGGCACCAAGACGCAGGCCAATCCAGAGAGCACTGTGGGCGTGCTGGCTATGGCTGGCAAGAGCATCCAAGTGCTGGCGTCGCCCACAGACAACATGGGAACGCTGCTGAGTGCGATCCACCGCGTCAAGATTGGCGGTGCCATGAAGCTCGCCAACGCCATTCAAGTGGCGCAACTGGCGCTCAAACATCGACGTAACAAGACTGGCGGCCAACGTGTCGTGGTATTTATCGGCTCACCTATCGAGGAGGACGAGAAGCAGCTGACGAAGATCGGGAAATTGCTCAAAAAGAACAACGTGCGTACAATTAAGAGATTCGTAGTGGTAATTGCTAATTGTCGATATCTGTAGATTGCGGTGGACGTGGTGAGCATGGGCGAATTGGACGCGAACGCCGCCAAGTTGCAAGCTTTTGTGGACGCTGCAAGTAGCAATGGCAATAGCCACCTGGTTACTGTGCCAGCAGGAGTGCTACCCTCAGACGTGCTGGTGTCGTCGCCTGTGCTGCATGGAGACGACGGTGCTGCTGCAGCGGCAGCTAGCTCTGGAGGCGGTGGCAACGATGCGTTTGCAGAGTATGGCGGCGTGGACCCGAGTATGGACCCTGAGTTGGCTCTGGTAAGGAGGAAGCTGTCTGGGGTTATTAAGATGCAAGCACTGATTGCTTGCTGGTTTGCTTCTTGATAGGCCCTTCGTGTATCGATGGAAGAGGAGCGTGCGCGTCAGGAGGCTGCTCAGAAGCGCGCGGCTGAAGAGGAGGCCGCTGCTGCATCAGCGGCTGCTCCCGCTCCAGAATCTGCTGCACCGACCACGGAAGCTGCATCTACACCGGCGGAGCCTAAACAATCTACACAGACATCAGTACCTGCGGCTGCAGCGGTTGCTGCCCCAGCTGACACATCGTCGCCCCCTCCGGCGCCAGCACCCGCCTCAAACCTCCCCTTCATGGACCCCAAGTTCGTCAACTCGCTACTGTCGGGGCTGCCTGGTGTGGACCCGAACGACCCGAAGATCCAGGCCGCCATGGCCCAGATGACGAAGAAGGACGAGAAGAAAGATGGCGATGAGGAGAAGAAGGAGGACAAGTAGAAGGTGAATGAGAGAACAGTTGCGTTGGTGTACCGCTGACGCACTGGAAATCAATTTCAAACGTAACCTGACTAACACCCCATCTGCTGTAGTCACTAAGATGTGACGTTGGCGATCTTTAACTAACCTGCCCTCGACAACTTGGTGCATTTAGCTGCAGCGACCTCAAGTTCTGGTCCCGCTTCGCGACGTATGGTTGGTGCTCGAATGCGTTTGAGCGGCTTGTTCGACGTTAAACTAACCGTTTCTAGGCTTCTTGCTTCGTCCCATGGCCTCGTATTTATATGCTTGCTGGCCATCAAGCGGAGCTTCTCCTTCCTGACCAGACTCATCTCTGTCACTTGGCAATAGCTGCGTGACCCCATCGATCGTTTCATCTAGTGATCGTTGGATTCGCCTTCGTCTCCCGATCAGGTTTCATTTCGCCATTCATTGCGAGGTGTCCGCTTGATTTCGACTTGGCAGGTCACGCGTCCCAAGGAATAATCATGGTGCTGCTCTTCCAGCGCAAGGACTCGATGCTGAGCGAGGAGTCGAAGCGATTTATCAACTCACTACCCTCCACGTTCATTAACCTGTTCCGCAAGCGAAGACAACTGCTGCCGGTGTGGAGCTCGCACAAGTACTGTGCCATGATCAAGTCGACGTACCTGGTCTACTACCGAGCCACCAAGCCGGAAGACGCAGGCGTGCCAGATTTCTGGCAGCAACACACACTCAAGTACCTGAACCTCCAGAACTGCAAGATCAAGCTGATCGATGATGACTCGGCCGGCTATGTGTTCTGCATCACACCCGAGTCGGGCAAGGGCGCCATCTACTTCGCTGCTGATACTGAGAAGGACCGTGCCAAGTTTGCAGCCCAAGCTGCAGCAGTGCAGCATCGAATGCCGTCGCTGGACGAATTCACGACGCTGAAGTTGCTCGGCCGTGGCCACTATGGACGGGTGGTCCTAGCGTCTCGCGCTGCGGATCGGCAGTTGTATGCCATCAAGGAGATGAAGCTGGGCCAGGTTAAGGCGAAGGTGGTGTTCGCAGAGCGAGCTACTATGGAGTGGGTCGGAGATCACCCGTTCGTGATGGGGTTGGACTATGCTTTAGCACGAGGTCACTCCGTGTACCTCATTTCTAAGTTCATGCAAGGTGGTGATCTCTTCCTGCACATGCAAAACAGCGGAGGCAGTTTCCGGGAGGATGCAGTACGCTTCTACGCCGCAGAGTTGCTGCTGGCGCTCGAACATATGCACAAGATGTGCATCTTGCACCGCGACATCAAGCCTGAGAACGTGTTGCTGGATAGCGAAGGCCACATCAAGTTGGCAGACATGGGTCTTGCGAAGCGAATGGAGTCTCGATCGGCTCGCACCAAGACCATGTGTGGCACCGACACGTATCTGCCGCCCGAGATGGTAGGCCGCTACCCGGGTGGTCATGGTCTGCCTGTTGACTTGTGGCAGTTTGGTTGCATTCTCTTCGAGTTGCGTGCTGGGTATCCACCGTTCTACCTGCCTCAGTCTAGCCAGAAGAGCACGCACCAACGGATCCTGTATCAACCTGTGCGCTATCCGAACAACATGTCGCCTGAACTCAAAAGTTTATTGGTGGCGCTACTTGAAAAACGCCAGGAAGACCGACTGGGCTATCGTGGAGGAATTGCTGATGTCAAGGCTCATAAGTTTTTCAACGGCATCGACTGGGATCAAGTTCTCAAGCGACAATTGAAGCCACCCCTCGTACCGGGCCCTGCTGGTGAAAACTTGGTGGCCAATTTCGATCCGCACTTCACCGAGCAGCCTCATTCCATCTACGCACCGGAGGAGATTGCAAGTTGCTTTGAACGCGACTTTGCTGGCTTCGATTACGTACGTCCAGTGAATTCCGGTGCTACTAGCGCCTGTGCATCAATGTTCATTTCTGATAAAATGACCGTGTCGCCAACTTCATCCAGCCGTGCTAGCACCAGCAAAGACATGAGTGAGTGTCTTGAGTCTAGCTTCCGTCAAGCACGCGTAAGCGACAGTGAGCAACAAAGCACTTGCGAAGATGACAAACCCGAGATAGAGTTGGAGGCAGAGCTAGACATCGACTTGATTCGGATTAAGATTTAATCGCAAGAGCTTGTGAAAAGAGGATGATCGTATGATGGTAAGACATATTTATCTATAAGCTATAGTTCTTGAGGATCACAAGGTTGTTGTAGTTGTACTTGTTTCTTGGGGTGGTGGTAAACACCCGCAACTTCTTAAGGCACAACAGTTGCTCACGATATGGTGCAGTCGCTGCCTTCCGAGGGCTTCCGCCGTTGCCTATTGTGGGTTTGCTGCTGCACATGCTGTTGACGCAGTCGCTCTTGCTCCTGCTGACACTGACGAGTCTGCGCGTCGATTTGCCGTTTTTGCTCTTGGTAATAGTGCTCGGCTTGTCGCTGAGCCTCGAGTTCTTCCTTTGAGATCATCATTTCTCCATCAACAGTCATGGGAATGAACTCGTTCTCACTCGTAGTATGGATATGATCCTCGTCTTGCCCGTTATCATTGCCTTGTTCACGAGTTGGTCCTGTGGTGTTGCTTACATCACGATCTGCTCCCGCACGAGGCGACATGCGCTTATTGTTACGTGCTAGTTCCTCTTCTTCACGCTGAAACTTCAGGGCTAACAGATAGTCTGGATCGAGGTTTTCAACATTTTCTTCAGTGGACTCTCCAAACAACCCACCACTCGGCATTGTGTTCTCTGCAGCCCGAGTATCATTGCTGCTTATCGGTCGATTACCAGGGGAGGCGCAGTTAGAGAGGCTCAAGGCTCTAGCTTCTCGCAGCTGCTTCTCTTCTTCTTGATCTTGTTCACGCTGCTGCTGTTGCTGGGTTAGAATATTCTCCTGCTGTTCAGAAGACGTCACACGTCGAAACTGTGCATCAAGGTATTCCGTGTCACCGTCAATTTCATTCAGCAGCTCCCATACGACTGTAGGCTCATCAAGGTACCCTGCGTCGGTGACCAACAGATACAATGCACCTTCGAACTACAGCGCAAAACCACGAAAGCATTAGGACTAATGTGAAACGACTCAAAAGCATTGTGCGTACCTTGAAGAGAGTGGAAAAGTGGTTGTTACGAAAGAAAACACAAAGCTGGCGCTCTCGGAGGCCTTCATGAAGCTTCACGAGTCCATAGTATGTGAGTTGGCTAGCCGTCGAGTTAAAGAATTCCTCTAGCACCGGCCCCTCCTCCAACAGCGTCGTGGCCGTGTCCAATGCATCTGCGTCGCTGATGTGGCGCTCTTTCATCATAGCTTGCACTGTTTGCTGGGACGGACTTTTCTTCGGAGATGTCATCGATGTGGTCGAGTTGGGAGATCCTGCTACGTTTGAGGATGCAGGTGTGCTATTGACATCAATCGACAGGTTGTGAAACCCCGTCGTTTGGGTCGCTACAGGCGACAGAAGAGATGTCGTAGGTGCAAGCTTAGTCTCTTCTTCTTCATGTCGCCCTAAAGTGTCCGATGAGCATTCAATTGCGTGTTCCTCCGTCTTCTCATTGGCTTCTTCCGTCATGAGCACACCGCGGTAGTCTACTAAGCGCTCAATGAGCTCGTTGTATGACTTGTTCCCCACCACTTTCATCTACCAGAAATACTAAAGTCAGTAGAAGTCTCCACCTCACCATCTACAACACACCGTCTCGTCATCCTGTTCATCTAGCAGCCAGCCGTGAACCAGCACAATATCCAACATGTCAAACGCCGCACACGCCACAGTATACTCAAAGTCCGTAATGCTACAGCAGCCACGATTAGTGCGAGATTCAGCTCTATCAAGTGCAAACTCACTTGTGGAAGCGCACATTGACGTCCAGCCCCACCAACATACTGGGCAGCAGCTCGGCCACGTCCTTGAGCGTTTTCTCCTGCGTCAGTCGCTGCAATTCGCTCGCACTGCTCAGCTACAGCCGCAACTTAGTCGTCTCCCACTTTATTACCTACACAAACAGCTTCTCACCGGCGGATTCGTGTCCAGCAGCCGACGATGCACGAGGCGCATGAGGTCGTGCGCACTCACGAAGCCTGGGGGCTCCACGATCCCGTCGAGCGCCAACTGTCCGCGCAGCAGCAACACGTTGGCGATGGCCAGCAGTGGACACGGCCCATTGGCGTTCTGACACACGTAAGTCACGGGTTTCCCCAGGAATTGCGTCTGCTTGACGGCGTACGCTTCGTCCATCGTAAGGCGCCGAGTGAGCAGCTCCTTCCTATTTCTGATTATGTGCTGGATTTTTAGGTTGGACTCTAGGTTGAGCTGGAAAGTCAGGTTGACTTGGAGTGTAGGAAGCGACCTAGAACGGGATAATGGACGGCAAGGAGCTGCATGACCCGCATGTGCCGCGCTTCCCAGTCATTTACAAGGACCCGACGTTCCAGCAGGTGCGCGATAATGTGAGTCAGGCAGACATCGTCCAGAGTGCAGCCGTGGGCGTTGCGTCCTTCCCGCTCGGATACATCGTCGGTACGTGCTGTCGAGTGAGAGGCTCATGGACGTGAGACTAATTGCGATTGTTGGTTTCTACAGCTCGTCAATTGGACCGCAGCTTGGCGCGACCTGGGATGATGTTCACGGGCATCATTGGCACGCTGGGCGGCGTCATGCTGGCGTACCAGAACTCGTCACTGCGTCTGCAAGGCTTTGGTCGCAACGACGACGAGGTGGCACGATACCAGGCTGAGAAGGAGTAAATGTCAGATCAATGCATACGTTGGAATGAGGCTTACTTCGTTGCTGCTGACTCGGAAGTTCATCTACTGTTATCCTTCCATTGGCATGTACTAGGCTAACGTAGCTGTCAATAGCGTGCTGAACGTCTTCAAGTTGCAAAAGAGTTGAAGCTTCAGGGGACTGAAGCATTACACATTCACAACAACCACAACGCTATAGGACATGAGTCCTTCTAACAGGGATTCGGACGGTGCATTATCGATGCAGCATGGCACTGTTAAGTATGTCGTACCGTGTTATTCATCTCCTA
>PCFV01000449.1:0-26092 GCA_002812785.1 Phytophthora litchii | reverse complement strand
CCTCGGCAGATACAACACGCGCCTCGGTCTCGGACAACTTCTGACGAATCGCCTCCAGCGTCTCCGTCGTCTGCGACTCCGACTCCTTCAGGCTGCGGATCGTATTCTCTGCCGTTTGCGTCTCGGCCTCACGCTGGCTTTGCAGCTCTTGTAGCTCGACCTCCAGTGACTGAATGCGCTCCTGTAGGCTTTCCACCTCCGTGCTTTGAGCCTCACGATGCGACTCCACCTCACTCAGAGTCTTGCTGACGGCCTCGCGCTCCTCCTCGGCAGATACAACACGCGCCTCGGTCTCGGACAACTTCTGACGAATCGCCTCCAGCGTCTCCGTCGTCTGCGACTCCGACTCCTTCAGGCTGCGGATCGTATTCTCTGCCGTTTGCGTCTCGGCCTCACGCTGGCTTTGCAGCTCTTGTAGCTCGACCTCCAGTGACTGAATGCGCTCCTGGAGTCCAGTGACCTCAGTCTTGTAGTTGCTAATGGTTTTTTCGCGGTCGCTCAGTGCAATCTTGGCTGCATCATGCTCGTTAGCTAAAGAATCTGCGCGTGAGTCAGCACTGGCCATTTCCTGACGAACTGATTTTAACAGACTAGTCATCTCAGCTTCTGATGTCTTCAACCCACAGATAGTTTCTTCGGCAGATGCTAGCTCAGCCGAATGTTGACTTTGCAGGCTTACCATGTCTGCCTCCAGTATCTTGATTCGCTCTAGCAAATCTGCTCTTTCAGTGCTCAAAGACTTGTGCTCAGTATCTAAGTCGCCAAGTGTTTTACAAAGAGCATCACATTCAGCCCTTAGGGACGCCACTCGTGTCTCGGACTCCGACAACTTCTTTTGAGCTGACTCTAATGACTCTGCAGCACGCTTCACTTCTTTTTTCAAAGATTTCACTGTTTGCTCGGCAGTTTGAGCATCCGCTGCGCTTTTATTCCGTAAAGCTTCCAGCTCAGTTGTCACCGATTGATTCTTGAGCTGCAGCTCCCCATGCTCAGAGCTAAGAACTTCCAGAGTCAAATCTCTCGTGCTAAGCGTTTTCTTCGCTTCATCACGTTCTTCGACTAAAACCATCACACACCCTTCAGCCTCCGCTAGTTCTTGTCGGAGAGACGCTAGTGTTTCAGCTTCTTCAGCCTCAGCATGTTTCAGATTTGTAATGGTCTCGTTTGCAGTAGCTAACTCTGTTGAGCTTGTTTTCCGAAGTTCCTTTAACTCTGTCTCTAAGGCAGCGACCTTATTTTCCAAGTCTTCTTGAAGCGCACTTAGCGTCACTTGAGTCGACTCTTTCTCGTTTAAAGAAGTTCGAGTGGCATCACGTTCCTTTTCCAACGCTACAACACGCAACTCCGACTCAGCTAGTTTCGCCTGGATTGCTTGTAGTGATTCCTCCGCTTGAACAGATGAGTCGTTCAGGATACGAGCTGTGTCTTCTGCTTGAGTCTTTGCCTCCTTGAGATCACGAATCATCTCCTCGGTGGCTTCTGCGTCAGCTTCACTTTTGCTCCTCAACGTGTTTAGCTCATTTTCCAATTTTTGGGCGGCCAGATCAAGCTCTCCTTGCTGGGAAGTCATCATTTCGATCTTCAGGTCCTTCGCGGTGAGCTCCTTTCTTGCCGCATCTCGCTCTTCCACCAATACCATAACACACGATTCGGCCTCAGCTAAGTCTTGCTTAACAGACTCCAATGACTCCGTCAATTTGGCTTCGGCGTCCTTCAGACCTCGAATGATCTCCTCCGCAGCTCCAGATTCCTCAGAATGCTTTTGATGCAAGCAATCAAGCTCACTATGAAGCTTGTCAACCTGCTGTTGCAACTCTTCACGTTGGGTAGTCAATTCTTCATACGCAGACTGCTTCTCATGTAGCAATGCCTTTACTGTATCACGCTCCTCCGATAAAACACCAACGCGAGATTCAGCCTCTGACAACTCGTCACGGTTGGCCTGAAGTGACTGTAATGCTCGCTCTGCCATCTGCTTTAAGACCGAAATCTTGTTCTCTAAAGTCAAATTCTCAGCGATTTGAGATTCAAGCTTTCCGGCGACTTCCTTGCTAGCCAATTTATCTGCCTGGGCGCGCTCTTGGAGTTCTGACAGCGCTGACGAAACTTCATCTTTCTCCGTTGCACTTTGGGCGAGCTGACCCTGTACAGCCTCCACCTGGGCAGTAACGAGCTCCAATTCTTGTCGCAATTTGGACGTAGTTTCATCCAACGTTTGTTCGAGTTTGACCTTATCATCCTGAAGCGCGGATACGTTTCCCTCAAGTGTCTGCTGCAACTCAGTCAGAGTGTTTTTCTCAGCCGATAACGTTGCAATTTCACTTGTTGCTTTCTCCACTCGCTCCTCCAGAAGAGTCAATTGCTCCGAACTTGACTCGTTTGCTGCTTCGAGCTCCGCTTTCTGCGCTTCAAGAGAGTTGAGCTTTGATTCTAAATGCTCAATGGTCCTCTCAAGCTTGAGGTTTTCGTCATCGATGCCCGACTTTTCCTCTTCAAGCATGTAAAGCCGCTCCCTCAACTGATGAATGTCCTCTTCAGATCGGTACACAGTTTCCTCGAGTCTTGCACGAAGTTCCTGCTTTTCTGTCTCAATCTCAGCGATCTTGTCTGCAAGTTCGTTAAGCTGTTCCTCCAGCTCTTCGTTGGCAAGCTCCTGCGAATCAGCCATGGCTGCCTTTTGAACTTCAGACTTCGCGATTCTGTCTTTCAGCAGTGCAATTTCGTTGAACAATCGACTGCGCTCGTCCTTAAGCATGTTTGTCGTTGTCTTAAACGCTTCAAACTCGATCGCCTTCTCCTCCAGTTTTCCTCTGCTGCGTTCCAGTTTCGACTTGGTCTTGGCAAACTCATCCGCCAACTTTTCTCGCTCTTCTTCCACTGACTGAAGTTGCTCCTCAATAGTGGCAATGAGAGCAACCTTCTGTTCTAATTGCTGTTCCAGCTCCGCAATCTTGTCTTCTGCGACAGAAAGTCGGTCTTCAAGTTCTGCCTTTGCCTCCATACGCTCTTGCAACGTGGACTCTAAGCCTTGTTTTGCTTCGTAAGCAACTTGGAGTTTCTTTTCCATCTCGATCATCTCAATCAGAGCTGCCTCAAATTCCCGTCGCTCTGCGTCTAACGATGCGCTGTTTACAGTGCACGTAGGACCACTTGACTTTGAAACTTCCACCAGTTTCTTTTCGAGTGCCGTGAGCTGCTGTTTCTGCTCCAAAAAGTTTACCTTGGCCTGGACTAACGATGAACGCAGTTCCTCGACTTCACGGTCCTTATCTTGCGACTCATCTGATTCAGTTTTGCTATCTGCAACAGTGTGTAGTTCACTAATCCGCTCCTCCAAAACGTCGTTTTCAGTCTTGATATCCTCTAAGTCACGCTTAATCTTGCTGTTTTCTTTTTCAGCCTTGACAACTGCGCTATTGAGGTTATCAATTACGGATTGGAAGTCCTCCTTCTGCATCCCAGAAATTTCAAGATGATGTCGTAGATCATCCGATTTACTCTTGAGATCCAACTCGAGCTTCTTGTTGGCAGACTGCAGTGTTTCAAGCTGAGCTATTACCGTATCTAACTCAGATGATTTTTCTTGGTGTGTCTCGAGTAAGGTTTCATGATCTTGCTTGAGTTTCGAAACACTATCCGCTGTTTTCGCGACCTCAAAGATCATCCGTAAATTTTCAGCTTTACAAGCTGCCATTTCTGCCTCAACGGCATGTAACTGAGCCTTCGTTGTTTCGAGTTCATGCTCGAGATCAGAGGCATCTCCATTACAGCTTTCAGCGGTTTCACCATTTGATACAACTGAGCCAGCATATTCGCCCGAGGATACCCACTTTTCACTGTCAGAACTGGCATCTAGTCCTCTGGTTGCAAACTTCTCGATATCACTTGCGCGCATCTTCAGTGCAGCTTCGCATTCTTCGAGTTTTTCCACTAGTAGCCGATTTTCCTCTTCATATTTGTGTATCCTTTCCTGAAGAGATTTTGTCTCGCTTTGAATGTGCTCCAGATCCGGTTTTGGCACACCAACAAACTGCCTGTGAATATGCTCAAGATACGTCTCGAGTTCCATTAATCGAGAATTCTGGCTGGTTTCAGTTCCAAATTCTGGTTGTCCGATCTGTAATGCTGCAACCATATCTTCGACCTTAGACTTGATCGTAGAGAAATCTTCCGTTAATTGTAGCTTCTGCGTCTGAGTCTCATCGAGCTGTGTTGTTAACCGCTCAATCTCCGTTTGTTTTCTCTCGCAAACTAGTCGGTACTCGTTTTCCTTTGCGAAAAGTGACGACGAGTGTTCTTCTGCAACGCGCTCCAACTCCGCACGGAGTTCTTCCACAGTCTTTTCTTGCTCGCTTTTATCAATAGCTAAGGCATCGTACTCTGTTTGGAGCGTTTCCAACCTAGTGCTAAGACTTTCTGCTTCTGCAACTGCAGCACTGACTGCCTCACGGATAGCTTGCTCTTGAGGGGCTTCCGCAGCAGCGAGTTGCTCTGTAAGCATCTGAATTTCGTTGCTTTTCGTATCAAGAAGCGACTCGATGCTCTCATACGTCAGGTCAATCCCAACGTGAACTAGTAGTTGCTCACGGATCTCTGCTACATCAGCCAGCTCAGCAGTAAGCTTCTCATTAGACGCCGTAAGAGCTTCAATCTGCTGTGTAAATTTCCGCTTCTCCTGTTCCCATTTCTCGGTACTAGCAGCAAGTTCCGCTTCTAATGATTGAATCTTCGTTTCCACCTCTCTGTCTTTCGATTCACCTCGACCTTGTGTCAGCTCATCATTATCCCTCAACGCCTGATTCAGTTTCGACGCCACTTCCAAGTACATCTGCTCTGTGTCTTCCTGCTGTTGTCTCGCGCCACTCACCTGTTGCATCAGATCTTGCACTTTATTCTGCAGTGCATCATTCTCCTTGACAACTTGCTGCATCTCTCGTTCCTGCTGTTGTTTATCCTCCAACATGGCAGCTACTTGATGTGTCAATCGATTCTTTTCTTCTTGAAACACCATGACTCTAGCTTCTTCCTGTGTAAACTTGGTCTTCATCTTGTCTTGTGTCTTTGTCGCTGACTCTTGTTGAGCTTGTAGCTCCACTTGGAACGCTTCGACCTTCGACAGTGCCACCTGAAGTTCTTCATCCTTGCTTTCAAGTTGCTGCTGCATGGCTTGATAGCGAGCGACGACCTCCTGCAACTTAAGCACCAGTTCCTTCTTCTCGTCGTCCTTGAGTTCGAGTTCTTGCTCCTGTGTCTTGTTGTGAGCGCGCGCATCGTCCAGCTGCTTCTTCATGGCTTTGCCAGCCCCTACGGCTTTCTTGAGCTTGTCGATTAGCTCGCGTTTCTCCGTTTCAAGGCGCGTTCCTGTAGTAGTACAATCATACGACAATTTGATGGGCCTGCGTGAGCTAAATGGAGGCAAAATGGGCACTTTGCGCATCAGCAGAAAGAGGAACGAACGACGAGGGAGAGGAAACCCACCAGAGTCTGGAGACGCGTGCGCCAACGACGCGGCATCCGTCTCCTCGGACATCATCTTGCACTGTGTCTGCCGCGTGGATGGGATAGCTCGGACTGGACCAGGATTGGTAGAAATCATTTTGGGGATAGAAGAGCCAAAATTCTGGCGACAGGTACAGAGACGGGAGGTTTGGGAAGAGATTTGGGTATATATTTGGGAATAAGTGCTCATTTCGAGCGAGGATTTGGGCACTAGTAGAGTACATGTAGTTGCTGCTAGCTTGAGCTATATAACAACAATTGACATTATAGAGGGTATGTACAAACAACTTTGTTGCTTCAGACGCTAGGACAGGGTGCTGCTCGCTTGAGTATGATCCGACCCATTTGTCTGGAAAAAAGAACTCAGTTCCGACGATGCGATGTAACGACGTTATACTTGAAGAGAGTATGCATGAGCGTTTCATCGTAGTGTAGCCATTTCATCAAAATGCGGGACCGAATAGCGGAGCTGAACTCTTGAAGTTCGCGGATCCAACACGCAAGCAAAGTGTGAGCACGACACTTCCTGCAAACTAGTGTCGCATTGATATGGACAGACCTATCCTGCGCACCAGAACTGCACTTGTTGAGATCGATGTGCCTCTTCTTGTGGGTCATGTAGTTAGCACATGTTTGATGCTAGCTGTGACCTATCGTTCACAAGCACATGTCGAAGCAAGTAAGATAAGTGATTGTTCATTCGTTCGCCTGCAACGGGGAACACTATGGATGCCAGCTAAGTCTTACTGCGAGATCCCGTAGATGAGCATAGCGATGAGAATTGGAAGGAGAACCATGAGCATCACGCGGTATGACTGGACCTGGCCGTTGAGCTGAGCAACTGTCTGCTCGGAGATCTCGCGTAGCTTTGCAATCTTCGCAGCGTGGGCTTGTTTCGACTGCATGCGCTCGGCTTCGAAGGTCTCCCGTGCCACGGCAAGCTCCGCGCGGGTCGAAGCAAGCTCCTGTTTGGTCTTGGCCACCTTCTTCTCCTTCGCCTCGACGCTAGCAGAGAGCTGCGAACGAGCTGCATTGGCTGAAGACGCGTCGGCACGAGCCTTCTTTAGCTGCTTGCTCGCGCTCTCAGCGTCAGCGATCTTGGCATTCATCAACGTTTTGGCTGCCTGCGCCGAGTTCTTCCATTTCAACGCGTTGGCTCGTGCTTCCTTCAGCTCCTCGTTGGCCTCTAGCAGCGAGGCGCGTGCCTTCTTGAGCAGTTCCTCATTCGTCGCGGAGACGCCGCGCAAGTCCTGCAGCTGGTCTTCAGCGTTGGAACGCTGCGAAATTAGTTCGTCATACTGCGCCTTCAACTTCTTCGCCTCAATCGTACGAGCTTCCAAGTCTGCTGTCAGTTTCTTAACCTGTGAGTCATTTCCTGAGGCCTGGCTTAGAGCCTTCTCGTTTTCGAGATTCAGTCGGACCACCTCGTCCTTCATCTCGATCAGCTGTCGGGTAGTATCCTCCTTGTCTGCAAGCGCGGCCCTGGCAGCCTCTTTTGCCTTCTCCACCTCCACAGCAAGGCCATCACTCTTGCCTTCCTTGGTAGACTTCAGCTCAGAAATCTGCGACGTAAGCTTCTCGATCTCGTCCTTGTGGATACGGTCAGCTTCCTCAGTCGACGTGCGAAGAGCATCGCGCTCGGTGGACACTTCCTGAACGTTCTGTTTCGCAGATTCAAGTTCCCTTTCAAGGGTCAGAACGCGTTCTTCCGAGCTCGCAACGTTGGATTCCACATCCTTTGTCGACGCGCGCAATGCATCAAGCTCAGCAAATTTGTCCTTAGCACTCTTTTTAGCATCCTCGGTGCTCTTCTTCGCCAACTCTAGCTCCTTTTCAAGAGTTTGAATACGTTCCTCAGAGCTTGCAATTTTTGACTCCGAATCCTTAGACGAAGCACGCAAAGATTCCAGCTTAGCAGACACACCTTGGTTGTTCTTGTGACCCGCTTCCAGCTTCTGCTCAAGCGCCTTAATACGCTCTTCAGAGTTCGACACCTTCAACTCGGATTCGCTAACCTCACTCGTCAGCTTCTCAATTTGAGCTTCCAGCTTCTCTACATTCGACTTGGACGTTTCAAGCTCGGTCTTGGTAGCATTAATTTCGATAGTAAAGCTTTTCGTCTTGTCTTCGTATGCCGAGTGCTCAGCAATAGACTTCTCAGCCTCAGCACGAATTTCCTTCGCATCAGCCTCGATCGACGCATTCTTCTCCGTGAGCTCCTTGTTGGCGATCTGGAGATCCTCGATATTCTTCCACAGTTTACCAAGGTGCGTCTCTCGGGTCTCCTTCTCATCTTTAATCTCTGAAAGCTGAGACTGAACCTTTTCCAGTTCATCGCGAGCGACCTTTGCAGCAGCATCCGACGCCCGAAGCTTGGTTTCTAACTTCTCACGGGCTGCCTTGATAGCATCCTCAGCAGTCTGTAGCTTGCCTTCCAACTCTGTCTTTTCCTCCTTCAGCGTAACAACGGATTTCTCCAGTTTGGACTCCACTTCTTGACTCGATTGGCTAGTCTCCTCCACTTTAGAACGCACTTCCTCCAGCTCCTTCGTCAGCTTGGCAATTACCTTCTCCTTCTCCTTTGTGATCGAAGCAACTGCCTGTTTCAGCTTGTCCTGGCCAACCTGCTCCACCTTGGTACGTTCCGCATCCAGCTCCGCCGTCAACGTAGCTACAGCCTCCCGTTTCTCCTCCGTCAGCGTTTCCACCGATTTCCGTAGCTTCTCAGCTATTTTCTCAGCCTGCTCCACCTTCACACGCTGTGCTTCCAGCTCCACCGTCAGCTTCTGTACTTGGTCAGTGTCTACCAGCGTCTCTTCACTCTTCTCCTTGGTCTTTTTGTTTTTCTTCTTCGAGCTCTTTTCCTTCACAACCGTCTCGATCTCCACACTCTCCACTGTCTTCTTCGTTTCATGTTCCACCAGATATTTCATAGCCTTCTTAGTGCGTGCAATCTGCGTGACTTCCGTCTCCAGCGTCGTGAGCTTCTCGTCCGCTTCGGACACGAGATCCTCGAGTCTGGTCGCTCTCTCCAGCAGTTCCTCTTCCTCCTTCGGTTGATTATCATCTTCCTCTTCCACCTCCGGTGTCTCTTCTTGATTGTCTTCTTCCTCTTCCTTCTGCTTCCACACTTGCAGCTCTTTGCGCAATCCCACGAGTCTCTTGACTTCCTTCGAGATGTCTTCCATCTGCACAGCCCCATCCTTGTTACGCATCTTCTCCTGCAACAACCGCACAGTAGTTGAGCAGGACTCGATCTCTTCTTCCAGTGCTACGCGGTCCTCGAACATCGACGTCATCCTAGACTTGTCGTCTAGCGGAAAGATATCCGACTGATTGGCACCAGCAATTTTTCGATGTGGATAGGAACACAAAACACCATGTTCCCATAATATTGTGTGTCTACACTAATATTTGAAGGAATTTCCATTAAATGGTGTAAGAAACACAATTACTAGTCAGTAGCTAGTCAGTGAACCGTTACGAACTTCGTTCTCTATGGTTGTGCGTCTGCTGCTAGTGCTCGCTCTGCTGGCAGTAGAAGTGCAAGCGAAATCTACTCGAGTTAGAAAGAGTTGGGCAGCGTATAGTAGTGATGAAAAAGGTAAGCTTCGAATTGGTTTTCGATCTTGTCCGACGTGGTGTTAATTGATACCGTGACTTGCTGATACGCAGAACTTTATCTAAGCGCTGTGAAGAAGGCAATGGCGTCCGGGAAGCATTTGCTATTCACACAAGTGTATATGGATTCAGGTAGTCTCAAGCAAGTTGTGGGTACATGTGGTGCGCCAGCTTGGTATCGCAAATATCTGCTCGGGTACGAGAACATGCTCCGGTCGTTGGACACGACGTACGGGGACTTGACACTGCCATACTGGGATATCTTTGAGGACTCGGCCAAGCGTATCTCTACGACCACTGAATGCAACGGGATTCAAGGGTGCTCGCCGATTCTAGAGGATCTTGGAGGTTGTGAAGGACCAGAGATTTTGCCTGGAGAATACGTTGTGAATGGCGAGATTATTCCAAGTGGAAACTGCGCGAACACTAGTGTCGCTGCTCATGCCTGCACAAGCAGCAAGAAGTGTGAGAAGTGCCTTCCGCGAGGAGACTGGAGCATTGGTGACTCTTCTCTGGAGTTTGGTCCTACTACATTTGCTGATTTAATTCGACATGCCAGTGATGCTAACGGCACTAGTAGCAGCGGTGCTTCTGCGATGGATATACTACGCAAGGAAGTCCAAAACTCGATCCAGATGACGCTACACAGCCTTCTTGGAGGAGTATACGAGACTCGTGCTGCTGCGTTCGACCCAGTCTTCCTCAGTCACTAGTACGTTTGTTCGATCTTCGGTGAAGCAGGATAATCCACGGCTAACCGAACCTTGTGTTTTGTTGTCCAGTGCGACGCTCGACATGGTGTACCAGTTCTTTCAGAGCTGCAACCAAAGTATTGCTCTGACGGGCTCCTGCAGAAGTAACGGTGAGCTGAAGATCTCTCCGACTGCCACAATTCCCATGAAGATCAAGGACACAACAGTGGAAAAACACGCTGATCTCAGTGCATTCTTCAAGAACGTGGGCACAACTTTCAAGAGCATGGACGCTTTCAATATCGAGTACGAGATTGATCCGTTCCTTCAGAATATGCTCAAGAAGTTTTCGCTGCAGTGCAACGTCGATAAGAGTGCCACTGGTGCGATTTCGTATGCTACAGCGAAGAGCACGTTCGAGGATGCTGTCGGCATCAACACGTTAGTGAATGACTTGGCCGCTTGTGACCAGACTTCAAAATTAATGGAGCATAACTTCAGCCTCTAGCAGACAAGTAAAGCATGAGAAGACCCCAGAATCAGGTGTAAACACAAGTTTGTTTGACCTGATTGAGCAGTACTCTGTGAGTACGCGAAAGCAAATCTGTAAATCTTTCATTTCGATTCTGAAGAAAGCAGTGTTCAAATCTGTTGAAATGGCTTCTGCATGCCGCACGCAAACTAAGGTCAAGCATGAAGCAGGGTCTCTGGTTGTCCAGCCATAGATGAACACATGAGCTGGAATGACAAGGCGATCTTCACGTGCAACGACCCGCTCGTTGTGTCCTCAAGTGGTAACCAGCAATCCATCGGATTACCAGACGTGAGCTCGTCCAGTGGAACCTAAGGAAAAAATAAACGCAAATGAGTTTTTTAAGGTACAGGGTACTGACAGCACTCACATTTGCTCTTCCCATGAACTGGTGGCTTAAAACCTTGTTTTTCTGGTATACGGTGCACCGCAGCATTGCCGGTGGACCTGAAAACACCGAAGGAAGGAGCTTCTCCAAAGCATCCACAGCACTACGATTCTGGTCATTGATATCAGCGTTCCAAATTCGAGACGCTGTGCGGCTAGAATGCACATTAACACTGCGTTCGCTGCCACCATTGCTGGAGAAGTGTACTCCTTTCGTTGGGCGAGCTGTATGTTTACCATGGGTGGGAATAGCGAAACGAAACACAAACTTATTATCTGCAGAATCCCATCGGGGATTAACACCGCCCTCACCGACTGGACTTCGGTAAGTTTGTAGACTCCACTCTTCTGCTGTCTCACGTGGCTTGTCGTTTGTGTGCGATAGCTCCAAGAATACGTAAGCATCGCTCCATTTTCCAACCCAGCTACACGCGATCAAGTCCTTCGCTTCGACCAGCTCTACCGTAATGACCCCAATAAACCGATGGGGTAGTCCAGCTTCCTCAAACATCGCATTGCGCTGACTTCGCGAATAAACCTCAACGAGAAGCGGAATTCTCGGCTCTTCTTTCCCAGCAAGTCCGCGCTGGATGTGCTGGTGAAGCGTGCGGTACGAATGCAAACCATCTAATCGGTACTGAGTGATAGCCGTAACTAACCAACCTTCACCTCCTGTAGTTTTCCACATCGCCACAAGATCTGGATCTTCAAACACTGAATCGACAATGCCATCGCACGTTTCCAAGCAAATTGGGCTTAAGCGATCCCACCCAAGTTCAACGTGCAACGGAGACTGCGCATTGTGCATGTACCGACGCACATTCCATTCCGCCTCAACTTCCCAAGGGTTCACAAACATCATAGACTGCAAGTACAGAGCCTGAGGAAAAGCTTCCGTGTTGCCTGACTCAGAGCCAAATACACCACTTGATAATCGCGACCTCGACGCTAGTTTATCACCTGTGCCAACGGCACTTGATAGCTGCGAATGTGGCAAATGAAGTTCACTTGAGTTGGTGTCAGAGCCACTGTCATGGTGCGGACCCATATGATGCCGATCCAATGGAAACATTTGAGCATCTTCACCTCGGTGCGCCACCAACAATCGTAGCTTACGCTGCTTGCAACAACGACTCAAAAAAGCGTGTGTATGTGCAATGACATCCACTGCAATTTCACAGTTAAAGATCTGGTGGCGAGCAAACCACGCGAAAGCATCTCGTAACACAAAGCTTTTCACGAATACTCGAGGGTCCATGCGGAAGCGTCGTAAGGTTGTTCGCACGCCAAAAGCTGCATTTCGCATTAGCAGCAGCACGTAGTCGTCACTTGCGTCCACGAGTGCCGTATGCAATTCAACACTCATTCCAATATTGAGAAGAAAAGCCTGTAAGCTAGCTGGACTATCACCCCCATTCGATTCTTCAGACTCAATCGGAGTTTTATTGTTGACTTCACTCAGCTTACCTACAGGATCCAACACGGCATTTCCATTCTCATCGTCATTGCTGATAGCATTTTCTTCGTGATCTTGGCAATTTTGTTCCTTCAATTTTCTGGATGCAGCTGTAGCTTCTTCAAAAGCTGCGGTGTCTAAGCCATATAGACCACAGAGACAAGGCACTTCTTTCACGGAGTAGTCAAACTCACATCTTAAGTGAGACTCGATCAGCGCATACCACCGTTTGAGTCCTTCCAGTGGACCTTCACCTAATGCTTTCCATAATTTCTGCGGCGTAAACAACGAGCTTGCGATATCTGCTTCAATGGTTCCCTCGTCGACAGCGTCAATATTCTGCTGGTAAGTACTTAGAAAAACAGTAGCTCGCGCATACAGCGTGCGAAGAACCGATACCATCAGAATGAGTGTGTACATCTTTCGAATCTTGAACTGGTTCTGGCTTGCAGCAGTTTCGATGCCTCCCCACGACAAAAGTGAAATGTTATCATCACTTGGCTGACGTGATGCGACAGCGCCTAAGAATGTGTATCCTAGATTTCCTTCAAATATCCGGGTTTTGTGTAGTCCATTCGTGTTCGCAGTAGGATTTTGCAACAGCCTGCAAAGTAATCGCAGGTTCTTCTCGAATGCAAATGCACTGAGCGTGGGGCCTGGTTCACCATTGGGCGTTATGTTGGTCGAGCCATACGTATAGAACGGCAAAGCAACAGCCTGACGAACAATGTCGGGCCGCTGGCGAGCCCATCCCAAAAAAATTATTCCAGTACGAACAGCGACACTGATATGCGCGATCACTTGAGTCGGAATGCTGATTTGGCCCTGACCATCGAGATTGAGGATGTAACATAGTTGAATTGTAAGGCCCTCCCAATCACGATACACGTCCTCAGCGATGCTGCATGAGGCGAACGTAGAACACGAGTGTAGCATCGATAATGACACGTATTCGACCCACTTACGCAAAGTCGACACTCTGCCGACCTCTGAAAGAAGGAAGCAGACTTCGACTATGTGGAGGTATGCATGCGGGTGCATTACCGAGAGCGCGGCTTCGTAAACATATTTGCGGTCTACTTGGAACTGCTCGCAAAGCGGAGTACACAACTCATCTAAAAATTCTCTGTGAAGCTTGACGCGATGGTGGTGTCGTTGTCCTGGGCTTGTTGACATCGTCATCGCGTGCGTGGGAGAATCAATGCCATCACCATGTCGAAACCACATATCCAACTCGGAGCGGAAGTGGCTGATCATCTCACGTGCCACACGGATACCAATCATCTTCCCCACAAAAGCGGACGATGCCCACCGTCTACACTCGATATCGGCGATTTGAGCCTTCAACCACGGCGCTGTCGGAATTGACTTTTCAAAATCCAGCGCCTTTGACCACGAAATAGAGCTCGCTCGATGCCTGAGTGGTCTTTTTCCAGTCACCAGTGGATCAATATGCGGAAGGCTGAACTCATCCATAAAACTCGTTCGCCTCTGTGAAACACTAAAAGTTCTTTGTCTCGAGGATTTGCTGGCAATTGGTGAAGTAATACACGAAAGCTTATTCCCAGCTCTCCAGCTTTTTATTGATGGCTGGAATCGAGGAGAGGTGGGGTTTCCTGGTACACCGTTCTGTTCATTTTCTAGCAGCAAATTGCTGATCGAGTCACTTCCAGCTTCAACTGTTGAAATTTCGAAACGGGCATGAAGGTTGATTAAATGCCGCGCCTGAAGCATCTCTACGAGTGCTGTATCGCTCAAACCACTTCGTTTGCACACATATGCCGCAAATGAAAATGCGTGCTCTATATCTGCAGTTGAAGCAAGCTGTAATCGCCTCTTACCTGAAGAAGTAGGGACTGGTGATACCGGAACGTCAGGAAATGCTTTCAGTAGCATTTTCGTTTTTGCCCAGTTGAGCAATGAAGAGTTTGCACTTGAGTGGAGATGCTGAAAGTAAACCGTGAGAGATGTGAGGTTGACGTAGAAGTGCATCGCCCGCATCACACTGGAAACAAGGTTGTTCTTCGTAGGAAGGGCCAATTCGTTGCTTCCACACACGTCGACGTCTTGAAATTGCGGGAGTAGCACAGCCCACGATTGTTCAAAATCTTCTAGCCACCACAGTGCACAGCTTTCCAACCAAACCTCACCCTTCCGGCGAAAATGTGGTATGACATCTTGTTCAAGCAACTGCTTTGTTATGTCTCCTGCCGGCGTAATTCCAGCTTGACGCATGGTAAAATCATTCTGCAATTTATCGTCTACTTCATATTCGACAAGCCTTGCAATAATCAACGCCAAACTCGGGTCTCTCAGACGGACTGACAAAACACGAATAGTGTCTTGAATGCGAGGAGGGTCACATAAGAGAAAAAATGCTGCAGCTGCCTCATACTTTTTCTTGCTGAGTAGTGAATACGCGTTCCTGATTGCAGCATTGCTCCAGCGTTTTTCGGAAAAGTCATTATCTAAAAACGAAGCCAGTGTCTGTCAAAGTGTACACATCACAAATTTAAAATGTCAGAATGACATACCAACAGAAGCAAAATCGAGAATAGCGAAGTACTCGTTTTACCTTGTTTGATTCCGATTGAGTCAGCTTGGCTAAAGCATTGAGCACCTTTTTCTTTCCCAGTGCTACATATAACAGGCACACATCCATCGCATCTTTTGTCCGCGCGTAGGATACCTTCGCAAATCTGTACATTTACAACAACAAATTTATTAATGCTACGAAACGTATAGCCCAGGGAATCAAAACCAGACCTCTCGACAATCACTCTCAAGTTCTTTACATCCTTGATCCAGAGTCCCAGCCACAGAGGACGGATATCGTCCCATTGCATATGAGATTGAATACAGTGTTCCCAAAGGAACTGCTGTGCATCCGAATGTAGTGCCCACAGCAATCCTGACGATGGAGTCTCCTCTAAGCTTGGTAACCAAAGACAACCTTTGCTTAAATAAGAATCAGAGTCTCCGTTTTGCGGGTTACTTGGACAGTCTCCACTGCTGCTTGTGTGAGCAAGTACCACATTTCTCAGTGACTTAGCAAATAAATGCATCGAGAAAAAGCGCTTTGCTCCCAGGTCTGCAGCTGAAGCATCCAAATCAAAACCAAGAGACTGAATTGCGTCCACAAAACTTAGAAGGGCTTTCATCTCCACGAGGTGTTCTTCGTTGAATGATGCAAACAAGATGGAAGCGTTTGCTTGAAATGAGTACGTTTTCCCCAGTAGCATAGAATCAATAGCTGACAAAATTATTGCTGTTTCATCCGCTGCCAGAGTACGTTCGTTGTCCTCATCGGAAAAAGATTCATCACTGTCATATTTGCTCCTCTGACCGCTGATTATAGGAGCAGCGAACAGATTTTCCGCCTTATCAATTTTATCACTTCGATGAATAGATGTGGAGTATCTACCAACCGACTCCAGCTTTCGAGCACGTCCAGATCCATTTTCTTTGATGGTTGGCCTTTTGGAGCGTGCTGGACCATTATACGAAAGAACTCCGCTAGAAGCGCTAGCTTGAGCTGAAGGTTCATCCTCCAACACTTTTGCAAGCAACTTCAACATCTGGGTTGCATCTTTAAAAGCTCTGGAGAACTCGTAGGATGCCTGGTCTCCAGCAAGTGAAGTATCTTTCTCTCCAACACGCGCGTGCATACCGAACATCGTCGTGAGAAGTACGTAAGGATGCCACACTGGTAGTTTCTGAGGCAATTCAGCTGCTTTCCAATCCATTGAGTGCTGCAGTAGGCTTCCCGGTTCATCCCACTTACCAACCACCACAGGCATTTCGTTGGAAATTGGTTGAAATGAAGGCTGATTAAGTCGTGAGTCCTTCAAATGACCACCACCAATTAACAAAGCAGACGAGTCTCGGGTACAATCAAAGAGAGGAAGTGGACTCACGATATCGTCTCCAATTTGTGACCAGCGGTGCAGGTTCATGTCATACTGATAAATAACTGTTGCAGACTCGTACCTTACCGCGAGTGTATCAACATTAAATTCGACATGAGAATTGCACCAGCAGAAACCTAAGACGTTCCCTCGGCCGTTTGACGGGATCGTTTCTTCCGGACGTAAAATTCCAAGACCGGATTCTGCCTCTAATACGTGCAGTTCTTCAGGTCGACGAGCGTGCAAAATTGCCAAACGATTAGGATCATCTACTTCAATGTGGTTAATTCCTTCGACCACAACCGTATCGGCATCTCCACTTTGTCTGAAATTCTCAACTTGATCAGCAGAAACATATCCGCGTCGGCAAAATGAACCTGACGGCTTTCGTGCTTGTTCCTCAGTCGGAGATGGCGGAGAAGAGCCACCACTCACAGGGCTGGAACTCATCATCGTAAAATTAATAGTATCTTCTACAACTTGGCAACGCCAGTGTTCAATATTTCCAGCAGCATCACCTACAAAAAACAGTGAATTTAAACAGTTGTGGGCTTGAACTCTCTTACTCGAGAATGCACGCTGGCGGTAGTCCCTTTCCCCAGCGATAGATGTAATATTAGCTTTCTTCTCGATTGCTGGATCTTGTATTCGAAGTGGGACGAGCTCAAAAGAGTGATGTGTTCCACCGCGAACACCTTTCCAAACACATAGTTTGCCGGGCAAGGACTCGATTCCAAAAATCAACACGGAGTCAGGTACATATTCACCATCGTCCGCGTAAGATGGACACACACACAATAACGACAACTTGGATGCAGCTTTCAAGTGCAGAAGTTGCTTCCAACCACCATACATTGATACCGCCCCTGCATGAACCATATTGTCCTTACTGCGAGGGCTCTGCGGGTTCTGTTTTTCCAACGACAGCAAAAAGCCTCGTCGAAGATCAGATGCATAATCCTCGACGGAATGTTGTTCGGTCATATCCAAACCGCCTTCATTGCTGCTATTAAATGTTGGTTGGAATGAAGCAGGTGTCGTTGACTGAGGCAAGGTTTCATAGACTGGTGGGCCCATGGAGCCTTGGTAATTTTGTACACAGGCTGCTCGAAAACGCATCAGCAGGGATTCATCCGACGGAATCACATCAATCAGAGTTAGTACCTCCTGCACATCCTTTCCCACCACGCTTTTGTTGTTGACACCTACAAGCTCATCGCCTTCGACCACTTCACTCAGATACTTGCTGCTGGAGTTATTCCGTGTAACAAGCAGTTTCCCTCTTTTCTCCTCGAACTGAATTTCGAGCTTGGATGCTGTCGGCTTTTCACACGCAACTTCATACTCATAGCCGGATTCTCCCGTTACGTAATCATAGAATGTCCAAGGAGATATACTTGGAGAGCGCGTTAGTTTTCGACGTTGTTGAGGCACCTCGACCCTCGGTGAAGACACAACTGCAACCGCGGCTCTCGCAGATCGCCCGTACACTTCAATAACACCAGATTCATAAGCTACCAGGAGAAGTGGAGTTGCGTCGAAATGGAGCGTCGGTATCCATTGAATACACAATACTTCGTCATTACCCTTCTCACAGGGTAATACACCCGATGGAATAAGGCGGGATTCAGCAGAAAATGCGGAAAATGAGATCCAGTATACAAGTATTTCATTTCGCCAGGTCCCATCAAGCTCAGATCGATGTGCGTCGACGCTAGCAAGTAGCGGCAGCGATGGATGCGCTGACAATGCTGAAATCGAGCCAATATGACTTCTGTACCAGGACTTCTTCAAAATCTGCGATGGCTTGTCTCCTTCGCCAACTGCAACGTGGAAAGACATCATAATGTGATCAGCCCTCTGAAGTACAATTCCGAGTTTGGATGGCATGCCAAAGAAATTCTGCGAGAAATAGGCCATGACACAAGCTTCTCCAAGTCTCACTCCCATCTTTCCAGTTTCCGTACTGTCATCCTCCCCATTCACTTTAATCTGCAGTGTCGTCTCCTCCACTGTTGGTGTCGAGGAGACTATCCCTACCACTCTCCACAACCTCAAAATCCCCTTCTGATCCACTCCTGAAATCCAGTCTGCATGATTATCATGCACATCATTAACTACCTGGAAGTTTTCGTCACTAATATTCCTGTTTTTGGACATGACCCAGCGTACATTCTCAATCGGATATGTCGGTTCAAACACCAAGACAGAATTAAAGTTCACTGTTTCTCCATCGCTCTCCGTCCATATCCTCACACTTCTCGTCACCGTACACGTCAATAAAATCCTAGCTGGTTCAAACCACTGCGCCTTCCTCGTCCCGTCCGTCTCCAATGTAGAGCGCCATTGCGTCGTAGAAGGTTTCCACGAGAAATACACCACAGGATCAGGATGCACCAAAGTCTCGACTCGATCAAGTCTCTGGTTTTGATCCGCATCTCCCAGTCGTCTCTGCATCCTCCAGACATTCACTTGCTTCTCTTTCATCTTTAAAGTAGCAAAAACAAATGCACTCGGCGAGTATTTCGCCATATCACAGGCTTCATCTGTCTCCCATATTACTGAGGCTTGGTCGCTTCTAGCCTGCACGTCCAGCTTGCCTACACCGACGTCTTGTCCGCAATAGAGCAATTCATCGGCACTACGAGAGAACGCGAGCCCACGGATGTTCCTGCGGCTAGCGTCGAGCCTGAAGCAGCACACTACAGCGAAGTGAACGCTGCTACGTTCCTGAGGGTCTCGTTGAGGCGCGTGGACGAGGATCTGGTCGCACGAGAGCGACGCGAGTTTCCCGTGGAATGCGCTCCAACGCACGAACGCCACGGGCGAGCGGTGGCCCGAGGGCGCCAGGCGAGACAGCAGGATGAAGTCGTCGCTGTCGTAGAGACGAATCTCCGTCTGGGTCGGCACCGCCAGCACATTGCGGCCGTCGATGCGCGTCCAGCTCCATGCGCGCACTGCCATGTTGGGATCTAAAGTTGAACTTATGGAAGGATTGGACTAAGTTGCAGATTGGACTAGTTTTTGTGATTTGTGGAGGCTTTTTCCGCACGTTTATGTGACTGAAGACACACACTGATAATGACCTGGAGACATGACCAGCCATGTGAGATTCCCTATCCACTTCACCCATTGAGCATGTGCATGTGGGGGCTGAGGAAACGAAGCTCGGCTTAGCGCGAATGGTGCGGTTGTCCGTGCACAGTGCTCATGGGCAAATAGAGTGCAGTTCTACTTTGGCACGTTCGAATTTTCGGGTGTCTCGTTTACTGAGACGGCGTTGAAAGACTACAGCATTCGAGGCAGATTGGCTGGTAGTTGTGGCGCAGATAATTCGAGACATGACCATTCCGACGTGGACAGGACAAAGCGCCCATTCCAGTCACGGCGGAATGACCCAAAACTTGCGTGGTGAACAGGCTGTTGCGTTGAAAGTTTGAACAGCCTGATCTTGCCTGCATCAGCGCGAAAGTACTAGGCAGCATTGCTGTTGGGGTGGACGTCGAGAAGACTAGGCGTTTATAAGGGAAAGCTCCTTGTTAAAATATAAGTTGAACTCCTCGTTGAAGAACGACGCAAGTTGGGTTGCTCGAGAAACTCCGGAGCCATCTTATCCGTAGCACATTTCTCCAGTGAAAATGTGCAACCTGCAGTTCAGCTGCTGTCAAGCTCAAGGCTTCTGCTTGCAAGTTGTGCATTGTGCTGCTTGTACTTTTTGAACGGCTAGTACGATGCAGGTTTCAACATCGTAACGCGTGGCATCTACAACCAGAAAGTATTTTAGCGAATTACAACAATGGTATTGCGCGAATTCGCACGCAACTAGAGTATCAAGTGACCTGCCGTTACACCTTTCACACATATCAAGTATAGCTACTTGACTTGATAGATACTTCACTCAATATAATACGTGACATTGTACAGCTACTCTGTTCTGGGAGCGAGAGTGCCTTTGTTCTGTCTGGTGCTCTCTACTTCTTTTATCCACCCTCTTTCGGAAGCCCACAGGCACTTGCACGAAGCTGCAGTCGACTACAGCTTCTTGTTAGTTGCACATTAACCGTCAAGCAAAAGAGCCCATTTTCGCCACTCTGTTGCCCATTTATCAGACCCCAAAACCGCCTCAGTACAACAAGGCGACTACGAGCCAGCCCCAAGCATCTCTTCCGCACTTGAGACCGCCTTGCACGAAAAGGCAACCAGTGCGGAAAGCGGCACGAAAGGGAAACGTCAGTCGCACTAAATGGGGAATTGCTGCTCCACGGAGGCTTCGGCCGTCGTCTCGCGGCGCTCCGACAAGGACGAGGTGCAAACTGTGCCGTATGCCACGCTCCCTCCTTCTCCGCTCAAATATGCGGAAACTGAAGACACAGAGCCGCGCGTGAAGGAAGAGGAGCCGACGCCTGCTTCGCCATCGTCGCCTTTAAGCCCAGAGACTCTAGACAACTTTGTGCCGACACATATACCCAGTAATACACACTTAGAGAACACGCATCACGTCAAGATTGGCGACTACAATCTACGATACTCGTACTACTCCAAGCGCGGGTATTACCCTGAAGCGAGGAAGAAGGCCAATCAAGACAGTTATTACTGCGAGACTCACTTCGCAGGGGATGATCAGAAGGCTTTCTTTGCCGTGTTTGACGGCCATGGACAATATGGAGACATTTGCTCGCAATTCGCAGCGGAACAGCTTCCTGAGAACATTATCAAGAATTTGGACGAGAATATGAGCACATTGCCAGCGCTCACGAAGGCTCATGTGCAGACGAACAGAGCTATGCACGAAGCGAGTTTTGACGACTCCATGAGTGGCACAACGTCCATTTCTGTGCTCTTTTGTGGCAATGAGATTCATGTGTCCAACGTTGGCGACTCGAGAGCTATCATTGCTCAGGAGAATTTAAAGGCCTCGACAAGAGAAGGAGAAGCCAATTTGGTTGCAAAGCCGCTGTCTATTGATCAGACGCCCTTCCGTCAGGTACGCTCATGCCACTTGGAAACGCTTCTGCGTTTGACTTTTTTCATTTGAAACTCATCTTGATTTACTACAGGATGAGCGGGTTCGTGTTAAGAAGTGTGGAGCTCGTATCTTGACGGTGGACCAAGTGGAAGGCCTCGAGCCTATCCACGAGAATTGGGGACTTTCGCTTGGTGACGAGATCGACGAGAACGGAGATCCTCCACGTATTTGGCACCCTTACGGACAATACCCTGTACGCTGCATTTGACGTTGATGCTTTCTTGTTCCTATTCTGATTTATCATTTATCAGTACTGACTCTGTCGTGGACAATTTTTTGTAGGGCACTGCATTCACACGAAGTATTGGAGACTTGGTGTCGGAGGAACTGGGTGTGACTGCGGAACCTGAGATTCTGTGCAAGGGCTTAAACCCCCACGACAAGTCTATTATAATTGCAAGTGATGGTGTCTTCGAGTTCCTTACTAGCCAGAATGTCGTTGACATTGTGAAACAGTACGAAAACCCGTCCGAGGCGTGTCACGCTCTTGTGGAAGAGGCATACAACCGCTGGCTTCAGTTTGAAGTGCGAACGGACGACATCACCGCGATCTGCATCTTCCTGGACGGTGTTACCCCAGCCAAGGAGCGTGATGGCCCTCGCGGTAGTATTTACGTCGGTGGAGAAGTTCTCGATCTGCAGTCTATGCAACGGCCTGTGCGTGGCATTACGAAAAATCATGCCCGCAGGAATACAATTGTCGGAACGGATGCTATTCGATTGTCGCTAGCAGAAGCATTTATGGATGATGATGAGACTGGCCAAATGCCGGACTTGATTGAAAGCGAAGGCAAATCAGTGGAAGAGGAGGAGTGGATCAAGAAAGCTGTTCAGGGAAGCTTCCTTTTCAACCATTTGAGTGATCAAAAGGTGGGCGTTTGTATACGCTACCCATGCGTTCGAACCTGTTGACTTACCTCTTACGTGATGCGCTTTTCCAGATTCACGAAGTGATCTCGGTACTAAAGAAGCTTGAGTTCAATGCCGGTGATATTGTGATGCGTCAAGGAGTCCCTGGCGACACTTTTTACCTGGTAGGCATAAAGCTGCTATTGTATAGCATGTGTAAGACTAACTGTATATTTTGCAATGGTAGGTGGAGACTGGTGAGTTCGAGGCTCGTCATCTGAAGGACGAAACCCCAGAGCCTTCTCCTGAGAATGATTTCTCTGTGGAAGCGTATGGCGAGGTTGTTCAAGTGTATAAGGGTACTAACGACTCTCACCCGACTTTCGGCGAGCTGGCACTCATCTACCCCAAGCCTCGTGTAAACACGGTTGTTACCAAGGAAAAGGGTACACTGTGGGCGCTGGATCGGATTGCCTTCCGCTCAATTTTGATGCGTGGACGACCGTTGCGTGATGTTGTTCGACGACTGCGCCAGATCAGCTTGCTACGTCCGCTGACTGTGGCTCAGACGAATCTGGTTGCAGAAGAGATGCGCACTGTGGTGTTCGAACCAAACCAAGTTGTTCTCCATGAAGGAATGACTGAGCCAGGCTTTTTCTTAATTACCAGCGGCCGCATCGAGTCGACCTCGAAAATGGACAACGTGGCGCCTCTTGAGCTCAAGACTTTCGATTACTTCGGCGAGATTGCTCTTGTTCGGAGACGCTCGATCAGGTATGTTGTTTGCTCAGCACATGATATCGCTCGTTGGTGACTGAAAGTGTTAATTGCATGTGGTTGCGTAGCCAACGTTCCATTCGTGCAATTGAGCGCACGGAGTGCCTCTTCATCAGAAAGGATGCACTGGAATTGGCAGTTGGCAAGCTGTCCTCAATTCTCGAGAAGGATAAGCTGCGTCGTGCGCGCAAGACACGAATTTCGGAAGCACAAAAGGAGGCAACGGTTAGTGTTACGATGACATACCACAGGCCTATTCACGTAAACGCTAATATGTGGTTTGCGTTGTTGCAGACAAATATGTTCGTTCAGTTCGACAACGAATCCAAGTTCGAGATGCCCAAGTCTATCGAGGACCTGGAAGTTGTTGGAAGTGTGATGTCCGACCTGACGAACACTGTCCGCCTAGTCGAAGTGAAGGGTTCATCCCCACCAGTCTATTTGACTTTGCGGTCGGTCAGCAAGCAAGCCATTGTTGACGCTAGCATGCAGAAGCATGTTAGCGGCGAGCGCGACATTTACGTCTCTCTTTACGAAAAGAACGCACTTGTACCGCAGCTCTTTGGGATGAATTCCAACGACTCGGACATTCACATGCTGTACGACACACAAATTGTGGGCACTCTTGAGAGCTTCTTGGACGGCGAGCCGCATGGAGAGTCTTTCGTGCGGTACTACGCTGCACAAGTCGTGATGGCGCTCGAATTCATGCACTCGGTAAGTCCCATTCTCTGCTGTTTTCACTCAAATTCTCACCATTCTGCTATCTGTACTGGCAGGAGGGTGTTGTTTCGCGAATGGTTGACCCCACGAACCTAATGGTTGACCGCAGCGGAAATCTTCGTATGATCAACCTAAGGTATACTCGTGCTTGGTGTTTTGTGCCCTGTCAGTCTGTCCAACTAATAGGTTTGTGGATCATTTCTTAGACTCTCCAAGTATGTTGGTCGTGGCCGAACCTACACTGTCTGTGGTACTCCAGAGTACCTTGCCCCGGAGCAGATTACTGGCGAAGGTATGTGTACAAACTCGTGAGTGCTTGTTAAGCCAGTAATCCTCACTCTTAACTATTTGCTGCTTCCTAGGCCACAACATCGCTGCGGATTACTGGGCACTTGGAGTGCTCATGTACGAAATGCTTACAGGCGCGACACCTTTCACCCGGGAAAATGAAAACGATTTGGAGATTCTGAATGATATCGCATCGTTCCATCCGGACCATCTGTCGTGGCCTGAGAACCCAAGTACCGAACTGAAGGACATCATTCTGAGTTTGATGAGCCCTGATCTCACGCGGCGCCTTGGTTACTCGGAAGTTCGCGCTGGCGCTTGCGAGTCTATAAAGAAGCACCCGTTTTTCGCTGGGACCTCGTGGGAGGCCACAAAGATGGGCTCGTTCTCGGTATGTCATGATTTTGATTGCACTTTTCGATGAAGTGTTGCTGATCTAGATGCCTTTCGTTGTGCTGTCGAGCAGGCACCACTCGAGCCGGAAGCTGCGGCCGAATTTAAGCAGGTTGCAGCTAGTGGAAGTCATGAAGACATGAACATCGGCAGCACCTACACAGGTGATGCTGACTGGCTCGCCGGATTCTAGACATGTATAAATTTTCTGCTCGCACAGGTTGGACGTCCAACAAACACAACTACAGCGAGCAGCACTACGAAAAATTGAAGTATTTGTTTTTGCTAACTAACCTGTGAAGATAGCGTTTGTCTTCAGACTGGGAATCCGAGCTCAGCGATCTCCATGTCACCGAAACACACGGCGCATTCTTGCAATAAGCTCTGATCACAACAGAAAACACATCAGCACAAACAACAGAAGCTTCAGAAGACATGAACGCACCGCATCATGGTCCACACGTTCCGCGATAGTAGGGAAGTAAGTCTCGATCGCTTCGACAGCCTTGTCGTCCGTCTACCCATAGCAACAAGTCAACAAAACTCCAACTACAAACTGCACCAACTCACCAGCAGCATCGAGGGCTGGAATTGAATAGCATCGCTGTCCAATTGACACAAGTCCCCTCCAGTTTTCCTTACGACCAACTCGACTTCCTTGCCCAGTGAAAAGTGCATCACTGTAAGGCGATATTCCTGATAACCTCCATCCGGACACGCCACACTACAGACCGTAGCTTTAGTGTAGATCTTCAGTACAAACTCGAGTCACGTACCAGTCATCTACTGGGATCTCCTCGCCCATTAGTCCGAGTTGTGCACGACTCGAGGCACAGATAAAGTATCCTTGGAACCAGTTGCCATCACTAGGGAAGCACAACGCTGCACGACCTGTGCTTGAGAAGGTCATCGCCATCGTCTCTTGTCACCAGTCAATTCTCAGGATGGAACTACACTGCCTGACGAAGGACGCGGCACTTGTGCGTGCTGTGCAGAAGCTCAATCTGGGAGTGTTGCCGGTGCAACCCCCTAACTTCTGCTACCGTCGAGTGGAGAAGGACAAATACCAATTGTCGTGGGCTGCGGTAGTGGATGGGGAAATTGTGAGTGGAGCTGCAGTGGCTGATCTCGAGTTGGAACGAAATGGACAACGAACGGTGCAGCTACGGACACTGGCGGTGTCTGCACAATTCCGACGTAAAGGGATTGGAAGGATGCTGGTAATGAAGATCATTGAACAGGCCAAGGAGGTGGAGAACGGAGAAGATGGAGACACAATTCAAGCGGTGAGACTTCATGTTCATGCTGGAAATGACGAGGCCGTGGCGTTCTATAAGGCACTAGGCTTCGTTGAAAAAGCTCGTGTGGAAAACTACTACCGACACTTGGAGCCGCCTACTGCACTCGTGATGGAATACCCTTTGCATTCATGAGACGGTGAGTGTTGTGTTGACAAGGGAATGGATCAAGCAAACCAAGTACTAGGACGTTTAGCAATGGAAGCAAACAAGTCTCTTGATTCACACTGACACATCTATTTACTCGTACTCACATGTCATTGCCCTACGATGACGTACAGTTAATCTAGCTGGGCGGATTCATGTATCGGACATTTCCATCTTGCGCACCTCTCGTGACGATCGCAAAGCCATCAGTGACAGAGTTAAAGTCTGTCTTGGTGTTAATGCTGGTATCCTTGAGGATGGCTTTCTGGCAGGTTGCGGACGGCGTGACAGTGACCTCGACAGTGGTTATCGCTGCCAGATCCCCAACACATTTTGGCAGATCGTCCTGTGTGGCGCCAAAGAAGTTGCGTACAGGAGTACTAAAATTCGTGAACACACCGTTCTGCAGAGACGAGAGTAGCTCGCATGAAATGAAGGCTGAAGGTGCTTCTACTGTCGTTCCTTTCAGTTTTGAAGTCTGGTCACAAGCGGCCAA
>PCFV01000448.1:0-26105 GCA_002812785.1 Phytophthora litchii | reverse complement strand
TGGTGATTTCTCTTTCGAGAAGGCACAGTACAGCGAATTCATAGAAAACACCCTTCCGTAACTCATCAATGCGTTCGTGAAGCGCTCTTTCATCACTGACATCGACGGTATGGGGGACTCCCACATCTCGGAGAAGACGATGAGATCATGAAGCAATGACGATTCGAACATACTGTCTTGATATTGGACTTGGTCGTTAGTAACAACAGTCTTGAAAAAGTGCTTTAACACATCGATATCGTGAGGTGAGCAACGTTTGAGGCGGTAAACAATCGGAGGAATAAGCGTCCGCACGTATAAATCCATCAATGCGATGCCCAGTGTGTAACGTAGAGTAAAAGATGGTGGATCATCATTGTGCACTCTCGTTTCTTGGATCAACGCAGCGCATGTCGAGTTCGGATTGTTGTCAAATTGTTCAATCAAGCTCTGGAGAGCGCTTTTGAGACCATTCGGCTCGAAATAAGTCTTATAGTTGCTATCCTTCTCGCAAAGCTCCATGAAATGTTCACTCACATCACCGAATCCGATATCCCACTTCGAAAGGTACATGAACTCGTCCATAGATCCCCCTGAGGTCGTGGCGATGCTATCTAACACATATCCAACCACTTCAGGAGGAGCAAGATGCATAATCCGCTCCGTTAACATAGTTCCATAGCTTCCACCACACACAATCGTGCTCGCACCATTGGTGTACTTGGAGACAAACGTCACAAAGTCGGTTGCGGCCGTTGTTACCGAGAAGGATGCAAGGTCTCCGTATTTCATGTGTAGATCCTGAGCACATGCAGCGACTTCCGATGGTTTGATTTCATTGACAAGGGGGTACGTGGTGAGTTGTGCTGCGACACAGTCTAGTCGAGTACTGCGGCCAGTGCCACGACGGTCCATCGTGTAAATGTTTACCATGCCTCCCAGTTGTGCGTGAAGAAATACCATCACAACTTCTACTACAACACCGGAAATAACAAGAAAATTACCACCAAACCAACTCATGATAGATATCGAAAGCACTTACAGCTTGTCGATGGGAGCCCAGGGCCACCCTGAAGGAGCCACACATTCGACGCAGTCTCAGGATCAGCTTTTGTCGATGGCAATCGCTTCACAAAGATGTCAACCAACGGGTTTACGGACTTGGGAGTCTCACAGATTCCAGTATAGCACAATGGCGCGCTATACACAGCGCACTCTGCCGCTGGTCCAGGAGGACCACCTTTATCCGGGAAGCTGTATGTAGGACAAGGGTACCAGCCATTCAGATCGCTTTTCGTCGTAGCAGTAGCACTTGTCGCGAATGCTATCGCAACTGCGATAATGCGGTGAAATTGCATATCTACCACAAAACTTGGTCTTGCTGGTTGGCCGAGAATTGAAAAATGTGGCAACGTCTAGCACTTGGGCTTTCGAGGATAGACCTGAGGAGACTGGGTGTTACCATTGGTAACACCTGGTAACTTACCAACACATCACGTAGATAACTTGTTGAGTTGTTTCATCGTTACCTTTTAATGCAGCAAATGTGCATGGTAAACGAAGTATGTGTTACAATTTCGCCCTCTTGACATAGCTTTTTTAAACATTGGCATTTAAATCTCGTACATTAGTCATGGACACGTTGAAAGTTAGAGTGGTGTTTCGTTTGTAGTTTATCACGGGTGAGAGCGGTGATATAGCTTAAGTGCTCGTGGGGATATTCATACTATTAAATCCTGTGAAATTGGGGCCTTTCTTTTATCAAGTACTTACGAATTTCCCATTTTTTCAAAAACACCCGAATGGTTGGTATATTCCCGATCATTCTGGTGTTTCTCATGAAATTCACGTGAGCTATTAATTCAACCCAAGATTCTGACGAGCCAAACGACAAGAAAAGCATGAGCAGCTCGTTGTGTGCTGCGAACAAACTACTCCACAAGCTAATAGTTGGTTATGATAGAGTATTCGTGTTCGCTATAGTTGTAGAATTTGCAAATATTAGCACGTAATGCAATTTTGTTTTCCGAAAATGGGCTTGGAATGTTGATGGGATGCGTGCAAAATTGTAAGCGGATTACTCACTGCATCCTGAAGTACGGGAAATGTTGACGGGATGCTTGTGACATTGTAAATCAATTCTCCTGACATACGGTAAATGTTGACGGGATGCTTGTGACATTGTTTACAGTTAATGGGCAATTCTGCACCCTGACAACAAAAGTGCAATATATTCCTCATAAACATGAACTGTTTGTCCTTAAAGTGAGGACAAACAAGATGAGATGCTTGGGAACGTCTCGCTTTTTTGTATTTAAAGCGGGGCAAAGCAGACACGATTCGCTGTGCTGGTTCGAATAACTGCGAACATGGATTGCTACTCACTAACACATTTCCAGGTTCTCGTCTATTCACTAGCTATTTTACAGGTAGTCTCCAGAATGTGGAGTCCTCATTCTGAAGTTGAAGTTCTTTGTTTATGCTGCAGAATTCGTGAAGACCGTTCGCTCATGTGCGATCGCCCTCTGTAGCCCTGTGACCCCCAGTCCTCCAATCTTAAAGCTACCAGCTTCCAAAGTACCAAGAACGTCTGCATCATTTTATCCTTTTCTGTCATTACTGGTAACACTATTATCAACGCTAAGTCAACACTATTTCAACCAAGAGTATTTGACAAGACTTCGACAAGACGCGATTGATATCGCTCTGGACTACGTCAATGACAAGCGGTTCCAGCGCAGCCACAAATTACATGAAGAGGATGGCGAAGAGGTTAAGGACGGATCATTTGTCGCCTTCATGCTAGGTAAACACGGTACCCGTCGGAGCACTATATGACTTGCACGAATTTTACTATCCAACTATATAGCCGGCAGCCTCATCTGAATGATGTGTGCAAACGTTTGTCTGGCTTAGATGGTCGCGTCGCTATGGACTTCACTGACCGTCTGTCAACCATCTGCAACGGTGTCAATAGCACAGCATTATGGCGCTCAGAGTCGCTGCCTAGGCCTCTGATGAGACCGTAGCAGACGACATTACGCTGATCTTCTTCTCCTGTAGATCACGATTGCAATCTACTGAAGAAGAAGATTACCGTAATATCATGCAAGATGCACAGTATAGACTTAAAGGCACTACGACAGATATTTTGATAGTCGCACATTTTATCAGAAGTTATCTGAAGTCTATTTTTCTAGGTTTGGTAAATTAAAGCTACAGTAGCGCATTGGAAAACGTTACTTTGTGAGATTAAGGTTTGATTATCGTCCATGCCCGCGTACAGGTTGCACCAGACGCTGAAGAAATATGATGGCTACGCGTGGATCCGTGTTGGTTGACATTCTCAGAGTGAAATTGTGTAGCATTTTCACTTTTCTGGACCGGTGTATTCAATGATCTACATCTTGCACGACATCGTGATCACCAGATCCACGTAGTTGTAGGCGAAGTAGTGTACGAAGCTTCAAAACCAGCTTTGCATGATAGCAACGTTATAGTGAACTTACCAGTACCGGTCTATCAGACTTTGCAGCTGTGCCACCAAGCTAGAGTCTTGTACAGTACTGTGGCTTTATCACTGAAGGTACCTGCGCTCGATAGCTTTAAGATGACAACATTTAATCGGTGGTCATTTCGTTTAGATAGAAATAAACCAGTGAATCACAGTCTTAAGAAGATTGTTTTCCGGTTATAAGATAGCTTTCTAATGCCTTCTAAGTAGAGTTCTCGCAATTTGAAATCCGTCATCTACACCACGAAAAGACGAACCGACTTCTCAGCTTGCTATGCACCAGCTAGTTTTTCTTGTGGGAGATTCGTCGATCAGAGTTTGGGAGCCCACTTCGGTTGGTACCGGGTTTCAGTAGTAAGAGTGTCAGCATCTACAAGGTCTGGAAATTGTGCTGCTCGTTGAATAGCATTCGTGGCTTCTTTACACTTTCCGTGACATGGACACTTGTCCACGACAACCATGCATCGACATCTTTGTCGTGGGAAAGCAGCTTCTGGCGTCTATTTGTTGGTCTACCTCGTCACTGCTGGCAACCATTTGAATGATCAGCAATCGACTCACTGCAGTTTTTGGTGATGGACAAGCAATCTGTTGTCAAGCCTCGACCTAAAGCTATCACTAGCAGTGACTAGAGTGATCACGCTATTCGCCACATTGTGAGATGTAGTGCCGCGAAAAATCACAAGAGCGTTCCTCTGTTCCAAGATTTTCATGACTCCTATCCATGATGTTCCCGAAGTCATAGATGAGCAGAGACCTTGACGGACGGCACCTCGGAAGACTTCGCGCGTCAATTAGCATCTCATTCTGACATATCGATTCAAGACACCGTTTGTTCGAGTGTTATGTAGATTACGTGAGAACAAGACAATCAATAGAAGCTACTAAGTGCATTTAAAAAGTAACCTGCATGAAGCGTTCGAGTTTCTTCTCGATGTGCTCTTCCTGATAACATTTATACACGGCGTCGAACTCGACTATAGTGTCATCGCTCCAGCTCGAAGCTTGAGAAGATGTATTCGTTCTTGACCTGCGTTGGCGTAGACGAACTCGCCCCGCTCAAAATCGCTTCCTCCATCAGGGAGCCGATATTCCAGTAGTGCTCAATTGAGCCTGCATTCAAACCCCCTCAGGATAGCTCTTCGGATGAACTACATCTGAGTAAATCCCGAGATCACGGTAAGGAGTCCCTGCACTATTTTATACCAACATGGGTACATACATTATTAGAGGCACCTACCACAAACTCTATCGAAGCAATGTCGGAGGTGGAGTCAGCACCTCGGCGCTCCAGACGCGAACACCAGCCGAGTGCCAAGGCCGCCGCTTCTTCCGTGGCTTCTTCTCTGCCTCCCACTGCCTCCAGCGCCTCTCGCCGCTCTCAGAGACGCCGCGGAGCCCACTCTGCGTCCTCCACCCCTGCATCTACTCGTAATTCGTCGCCTGTGCGGGGTCCCGTGACGTCGCCTGCGTCCTCCGACCTCGTGTCTGTCGTCGTGGACGCTGTGGGGCCCAACGGACAGCGGCGAAGGCTCCGAGCAGCGGCACATACGAGTGTAACCCAGGGGGTACACTCCTCGCACCCCAGTGGGGTACCCGATGAAGCCAAGGTGCTGGGCAAGTACTCGAGTCGTGACTGTGCACTACTATGTGAGGTTATCCTTGGCCAACTGAAGATGCAGACGCTGGCACCGACGGTGCTGGATGAGACCAAGTCTCCAGGTGGGTTACACTGGGGTACACGTGGTAACCTAAAGTGTAAACTAAAGTTACAATTGTTACAGCATTCATCAGGTGGGAACCCGTGGCCAAGAAGATGGAAGCTAGACACAAAATCCGTGTTACGCCGAAAGAATGTCAAGTTTTGTGGAAATTCCTGGCTTATGGAGATATTCCAGATGCTGAGACGGACGAGTTGTCACCAGATTCGGACGAGGAAGATTTCCACAAGACTCCAAAGGAAATCAACGCTCAAGTGGCAGCGACGAGAGTAGAAGAGAAGGAGAAAGACAAGACTCAAATGGTTGCAACTGACGAGACCATTAAAGTGGAAAGTGGACAGACTGCTACTGGAGACGAAGACAAAAGCAGTGAAAACGAGACAAATGACACAGGAACAGAACAGAAGAAAGCACAAGGTGATGACATACTGCAGGAGAGTGAGACATCGGTTAGACTGTATCCGACGTACTCGCTGCCGACAGGGGCGCCGGATGCTTGGTATCGTCCGTTCGGTCCAAAAGATGCCATGCCACTCACGTTTGTGGCATCCAGGTTTTTGAGACGGAAACCAACCCCACCAATGCAGTCACTAGTTGGGGGATCTACAGTAACACCGCCTTCTACAGCAGATCTGAAGCGGAAACAATCTGTGCCAACAAATAATGCAGAAGCAGCAGCGAAGAAGCCGAAGTTGGCTACTCCCCCAACGTCAACACCTCCGCGTATGTTCACCCCAACGTCGACACCTCCTCCTGCGGCGAAGCGTGCTCGATCTGAGGTTGAGTTCTTTGAGCTGCGTCTTCGAGAAGAACAGGCGAAAAAGACACCGAGTGCAAAATTCGAGCTGTCTGCTGCAGATATCCACCGTCAATTTGGAGAGGCATCTGCTCAATTAAGACGCGAATGCCAAGCGTTGGCTGCGCATGATGTTGAAAGATTCAACCGAGAGGTTGTGCGAGTTCGTATTTGGGAGAAGGCAATGGGGACTACTAACATTACGCCGAAGCCAACCCTGGCACCGACACCTACACCAGCCTCGAAACTTGCAGCGTCGCCGTTGCAGGCTAGTAGAACCAAGCCATCTGCTAATTCAACATCTGCAAGTTCTGTAAGTGCCCCCGTTGTTACGAAGAGCTCGGGACCTACTGCTGCTCTGCTTGCCCACGCAGCTGCGGTTGCTGCAACTGCAGCAAAGGCCAAGAATTCTAGCGGTACATCGGCAAATACTTGCACCATTAACACGACACCGACAGCTTCACAGGAACAGAAAGATGGAGGAGCTGTAATTGCGAAACTTGTCGACAAGTAATCAACCGATATATCGAGTTACAGGCAACAAATGCAACGATTGGGGATGGATAATGATACGGTGTACTCATGAACGGGGTTGATATATTCATTGTGTTTGTGTTCGTAGTGCACCATGGAGAACAATACAAAGTGATCGGTGAGCCTGCTATCTTACATCAAAGCTTAGCTTCAGGTCGCCGACAGACGTGGAAGACAGGTTACATGGAGTGCATCTTCACCTTGAAAAGGAAGGCGCTGACAAGGAATCCCAGGAAGCTCATGGCGCCACCCAGAAACACTGGCAGTTTATAACCGAGCGACGTCTGCACCACGGCCGAGCCAATGGCATAGTTAAGCAACTGCCCGAAGCAATTGGCCGAGTTGAGTACGCCAACGTACATGCCTATGTCCACGTCGCTGCGGCCTCCGAATACATGAATAATGGTGGGCACCATGAGTGCGAAGGCAGCACCTTGCGCCACAGACAGAATAGCCACAACAAAGAGATCAAAACCCACGCTGGAGCAGAATGCCATGGCCATGAGCAGTGCCTGCGCTAGCATCGAGCACGGTAATACCCAGCGAGCTCCAAATTGGCGAACCAAGAAAGGCAGCATCCACGAGAACACGTATCCCACAATGTTGAAGAGCAGATCACCAAGTCCGCTGGCTTTGCTCACTCCGTGGTTGTATGCAATCTGCTCGGCCGAGCATGGGTTGCATGAGTCGGTATTGGTAGCCCTGCCGCCGTACACCTCCAAGCCGAAAAACTGCCCCTTATTACCGTTATACGCAGAGTAGCCGTACAGCACGAAGAACATGATAGCTGCGTAGACTGTGAGCATGGAGGGCATTGTCTGAATTCCCTTGTAAATGGTCTTGAACGCGTCCAGAGTGCTCTGACAGGCGTTCACCTTGGTTGTTTCGAGCAACGGAGTTTCCTTACCAAAAACCACAGCAACGCTCACACAAACAACCAGCCAAGAAAACAAAAGGCTATAATACCTCTTCAGAGCAATTATCGTCTTAGATGCAGCGAGAATTCAACTACGTTCTTAACCGACACCCAACACATTCATGTGAGGCTCATTCATCTACACTCGTTTGTTAGGAGCCTTGCATTTCTCCATCGTTGAGGGTGCGGTGACTGGCGCCGGAGTCGCAGAGTTTGGAGCTGATGTTTCCATCACTGGAGCTTCAGTTGATTCCGGAGTTTGTGTTGACTGGGTGATTGCAGTTTCTGTTGCAGATCCGGTCGTTGAGGCCTCTTGAGCAGGGCCGTCAGCACTGGATTGAGTCGTGTTGCCTGAGTTCGCGGTGGCGGTGCTAGTTTGACCTGCGGGTGGCCCTGTCAACGGTACGCAGTGCTCTGTAAAAAATGAACCGATCAGTTAGCTGCGTTCAGCACCACAATAGTCAACAAGCGCTGGACGCACTGTAGATCTGCCAGACGTATCCGTTGTTGCTTCCTTGGAAGGCAAGATAGTAGAATCGGAACATGCAACCGCTCGCCGAGCATGAAGAGTAGTCAATGGGCTTAAGAACCGACTTCATGGTTACGTAGTCGGCGGTGCCAAACGTTATTGCGCAATCGTCGTCGTGCAGCACCATCGTATCGTCCAGCCAGATTTCGCATGGTCCCTGAGAATATTAAGACAAAGCTCCCATATTAGACAGATACATGTCTTCGTAATAAACATCCATCGAGTCGTACATGGTGCGCAATTCCTCGCGAGAACGTAGCCGTACCGTCCGATGGCGGGGTCTTCCGATCAGCATTCGAGTCAGAGTATCCGCAGTCAGCTCCGTACAAATTTGTATCGCTGTCTAGCAATTTCCGGACGTTGTTTTCATACCCAGCAGCTTTTGCCTTCTCAGCGTACAGCGCAATGAGCGCCTTGTCATCAGACACTGAATTCCAGTCCGCTTCGAGCTGTGGCTCGATCTGGACAATCCATGATGAAATTTGCTTGCCCTTCTTGTACTTCGCCAATGGAACCGCCTCGGGGATTACCATGTAGCCGTGGGCTTCGACTTGAGTAACAAGACAGCCGATCACAGCTGCGAGAGTCGCGACGAAGAGGGGGGCGGTTGACACCATAATCGACGTGTGGGCTGATCAAACAGGAAAGTCTCAAATACGAGAATGACGTTTGCTTAGGATGCGATTTCGTGTGTGACTTTGGTTCATGTAGAAGCGAGCGACAACAGCCCAGCAGATCCCATCTCGATCATTAATCCTAATGTAGTTAGGATATATTTATTTGTTTGGATCACATATTTACGCTTATCGTGTATGGGGGCTACAACGAGGAGGGCAACTTGGTTTGTAGCCTGCGATCGCGTATCCCAGATGCTTCGAGAGCGCATAATACAGCATATTCAAATCTATCGCAATCAAGAAAGATTTCCCGCAAACACGGAATGTCGGCGCCAAACTTTCTCCCAGGATGACAGCTAAAAACTAGTAGCGCTAAGAGATTATATAGTAGCCCTATCGTTTCGCGCGCTCATATGTGTAAACATCGGTATCTAGCCAAACAATGTACCAAGATCAGGCATCTAACTAATGTAATCATGGCTGTTATCGTAGCATCATGCATTTTCGGTGTTTGCTCGTGATTTGCTCATATTACACATTGATAATTGACAAGTCCCATGCGCCTTTATTCAATGAATCATTTAACTACTCCGAAGGAAGTTCCTTCGGGGGGTTGCTAGGAACCCGGAAATGTACGATTCATCGTAGGAAGAACATGATAGCGCGGTCTTTATGAACAGCTTCAGCATCTAAAGTGAGTTAAGAAACTCATTAGACAGTTGTTCTCTCTCCATTAGTTTAATGCCACCGAAACTTAATATGAAGCAATCTTCAGCTCCACTGAGCCCTCCAGGGATCAGGAACTTCTACTACTGTAATCAAACCCCATAAGTCTACGAGTGTTGCGCTTTTCCCGTTGCTGACGGCGTGGTCATTGGTGCATCCTTCTCCACAGCGAGGGCGTCAGTTGCTATCATTGTTCGCTCGGGAGTCTTGGAAACTGTTGTCTCAGCATCATTTGAATCATATTGGATGGAGTTAAAACTGAGCTCGGAGGCTCCAGTTGAATAAGCAACGCGCCACCGTTTAGCCGTGTTTTGGACACGTAGTCAATATCGCCAAGCTCACTGTAGATCTGCCAGACGTAATTCAATAGCCAGGAACCTCAAAATTGAAAATGAGCCATTCATCTGCTTTTGCAGGACGAGTAGCCTAATATCAACCGATTGGAGACAAGTACCAAGGCCTCCCACGAAGCGATGTAGTAGTAATCAAGGCAAGGCACATAGCAGAAGCCAAAGACTCCGAACTCCAACGAGCCCATTTGCCACCCCACGGTGGAGTGATTTACAAGATGCGATAGGCATCAACAGTTCGATTCAAGATAGAACGTCAATACGGGGTAACCTCCGATGATACCAGGAATCTATAGATTTTAAGCCAAATAGATGATCTCCTTCACTTTCTCTCTGTTTTAGCTCCGACAGCGTTTAGTTCGTATCATCCAGCCAGATCTCGCATTGTGGCGAAATACTACGTAGAGACATGGAACAGGATTATTCGAGGCAATGGTGATCACGGGACGCTTTCGAGTGCATGTACGTTTCACTTTGTTGTACTCAAGTAAAAGCGTCTTTTATCTCCGCAAGAACTCCTACAGTAAACGACAGAACCACAGTATCCCGACTCAATCATTGGCTTTGATATTTATCCCTGTTGATCAACGTATGCGTCCCAGCTGCTCTGGTCAGGTCAAACCACATAACGGGACTCCTTTAGTTAACTCTAACTCAAAAACTGCTCAAACCTGTCCTGCGTGGCAGTGATTCGCTCGGCAATACTAGTTTTGGAGTCGGATAGCTCCGACCGGCAGAATCAATTGTGGCCGAAAGTGTCATTCTGACAAAGAATATTTTGCGTCGCATTTCGGTGTACATGCAGCATGAGATCGCGTGAAGTACACGCGATCCGGTTATCCAGCTGTTCCGACAGCCTCAACGCACTTCCTTGAAGGAACATCGCCTGCGTAGATCATTGCCCCACGATTGTCTTAATCAACAACTTGTTGATTCTCCATCCCCAAATTTTCTTCTCCGAGCCCAACGCAATTCAAACTCTCTTGAAACCCGCTAGAATATTCATGACATCGATCGTGGTGATAACCGTGGTTGTCGCCGTATTCATCGAATATGTACAGGCCCACGGCTACGTGGAGATTCCAGAGTCCGAATTCAAGAGCAAGAAAACCTCAGAGTGGATCGTGCAAATTGACAAGGTGACTGGAATAATGTCAAGGGTGACGAGGGGCTTGTAGCTCTCTACAAGGAGCTGAAGGCGTCCAATAACGCCAAAGATATCCGAACTCTACTCGATAGCGATACCAAGCTTTACGGTGCTGACTGTGGCTACACGAATCCAGATGCGAAGCCAAAAGACCCACCGAAGGACGGTACAGCAAAGTTTTCACGTGGTATCGGTCACGCTGGGCCCTGCGAAATCTGGCTCGACGACAAGATGGTTCTTCAGAACGACGATTGTCAAAGTGCATTTGGCGACGGAACTGTGGAGTACACTTCGATTTTTAAACCTATGGATTACTCGTCCTGCGCCTCGGGTGGTTGCATGTTTCGTTTCTACTGGATGGCTCTGCAGCGCCTGGACGGCAAAACGATGTGGCAGATTTACAAAAATTGCATCCCGCTTTCGGGTCCTGCCGGTGGAGGTGCTGGTCAGCAGCAGACCCCGTCGACCGGTGACGACATGCTCCGGTTCTACTGGTTGGCTCTGCAGCGTCTCAAGGGTAAGACGGTGTGGCAGGCATACAAGAATTGCATCCCGCTGACGGGCCCGGCCGGCGGAGGTGCTGGACAGCAGGACCCGTCGCAGCAGACCCCGTCGACCGGTGACGACGGTGTCTCGCAGACATCCCCGGCCAGCAAGTCAGACAACAACGCCAGCAAGTCGGACGGAAACGCCAGCAAGTCGGACGGAAACGCCAGCAAATCGGACACGCCTTCCAACGGTGATGACAGCAAGTCAGACACACCGTCCAACGGCGACGGCAGCAAGTCAGACACACCGTCCAACGGTGATAACGGCGACTCGGGATCCCCGTCGACACCAGCTACCCCTGCTCCTGAGTCACAGGACACACCGGAAACGCCTGAGATGACACCGGCACCGAGCAGCAAATGCAACGGCCGTCGTCGCCGTCGTTACTAAACTCCGAACGAAAGGAGGACGCTAAGCGCGACAAGAGTGTACGTGAGTATTCGTTCGGTTCTCGACCATAGAGATTGAGGCGTGTGTCGTACGAGCTGAGTGAGCGCCAAGGCGTTTACAGCAGAGAAAAGAGCTAGGAGAATGGATGTTTTCCTATCAATTGAGTGTCAACATATTTTCATGATTTCTTAGAACTTCTGGTAAAATTGTTGCTTGACTTTCGCTTTAACGGCTCACGATCAATTGACAACGGCGAAATGCTCGTTTTTACATGTGCAAAGCCGCCTACCAGAGGGATGAAGAAACCCACTTTTGCCTTCAGCTAACAGCTTAGGTATCTACAGTTTGTATTGAAACTCCTACTCTATTGCTGCCGTGATTCCAGATGCACCAGCATGTTCACACTGTCCGTAGTTTAATTAACGGAGACTAACCGGGGTGCTGCTACTTGAGATCTGTTCCTGGTTCTGCGACTACCGGAGCCTTCATTCCCGAATTTGCAGCGTCTCGTCAATTTCGCAACAATGGTGTCGACTTCATCCATCCTGGCTTTGGCTTCGGCTGTCGCTCTGTTCACCAATTCGGTGCAGGCTCATGGTTACGTCGAGAACCCCGAGTCCGAGTTCAAAGACAAGAAGACGTCGGAATGGATCGTGCAGATCGACCCGCAGTGGAAAGGTGACTGGGATAATGCAAAGGGTGACGACGGTCTCGTGGCTCTTTACAAGGAGTTGAAGGCATCCAACAACGCCAAGGACATTCGAACATTGCTCGACAGCGATACTAAGCTTTACGGTGCCGACTGTGGCTACACGAACCCCGATGTGTCACCGAAAGACCCTCCTACCGATGGGACGGCTACTTTCTCTCGCGGTATCGTTCACGCCGGTCCGTGCGAAATCTGGCTCGACGACAAGATGGTTCTTCAGAACGATGATTGCCAAAGTGCTTATGGTGACGGCACTCAGGAGACGATTTCGGTATTTAAACCTGTGGACTACTCGTCATGCGCATCGGGCGGATGCATGTTCCGTTTCTACTGGTTGGCCCTGCAGCGTCTGGATGGGAAGACGTACTGGCAGGTGTACAAGAACTGCATCCCGCTTTCAGGTCCTGCCAGTGGAGGTGCTTCTCAGACTACTCCGTCGACTGGTGATGGCTCGAAATCGCCGTCGACTCCATCAACTACTACGGCCCCGACCAGCGGTAGCTCTCAATCAACCGAATCTACCCCGGCACCAGAATCCCCGTCGGTTGACACGCCCGAGGTGACTCCGGCACCAAGCAGCAAGTGCAATGGACGCCGTAAGCGGGATTAATCTCGGTGCAGCAGGAGCGGCGATGTGTTTGTGAATATCCGTAGTAGTCTGTATCCGATGGATTTACCCATTGTGTCGTGTAGCAAACAAGCTCATGCAGCTAACAAATGAATCCGTTGAATGTCAAACATTGGACCGCGACTTTGATTGAATCTGTTGCAACTTGTCCGCTGAACTCTTGCATGCACACTAAAGAAAATGTGCTGCTACAGCCAAGCAACTACACTTGGATAGTCAATGAAACGTCAGGATGCGTCCTACTTGCTAAGGAGGAAGACGCTACCGTGTTTCTCTCAATCCTGCAGTAGACTCTGCAGCAGACCGCGACAAAGTTGAAGGCTCACTATCTTCGTTCCGCCATCTTACCTGTTGGTCGATCGATCGTCAAAACCAAGTGGAGACGGAAGGGACAAGTCGCTCGCTGTGTTTCCCGCGATGCTTTGGCCAGTGAGTAGTTGTTGAGGAGTGAACGAATTTCGTTTACTAAGGTTGTAGACCTGGGTTAATGAGCTGAGAAGCTCTACAGCTTCGTAACACTTACCTCCATGTAGCTACTAGCATCGTTTGTTGGATCTTCATGCAAATTGGGGGGGGGGGTAATAGCTTTCGCTAAGCGTCCCACGATCCATCTATAAAGAGTCAGGTCATTGCGTTCTTGTGCTTTGCACTGCGTCTAACAGAATGTGATGCACCAATTCGTCTACGCTGCTACATGCTCACGAAATGGAATTCTGGGGATGCAGACGTCAAACCACCCGAAAGCACATTTATTTAACGTCGCAATGGTGCTTGTCTCGAGACCAAGACAGGTTGAAGGCAAGTCGAAGGAAGATGAACCTGGCATCTGTGTGCGAGCTTTTTGGCTGAACAACAACTGGCGCGACTGTCAATCCAACGACACCGCACTTCTACATGTATAGAACCGCCCGCCGGAACGATGATGCTCACAGACTTCACCACATGAAGTCACGTTTTGCGCTGTTCGATAGGACTAGTAGTACCTATTGGAAATCTCGTCAAATCTCACTTAATCGTGGACATCGGGTTAATAGGCAAGTTTTCGAGATGTGTTGCTTACGATTATCTCTGCGATCGACATAAGCTTTGCTCTCGTGCGCTGTAGTTTGCCGTCAATCCGCTGCTCCGTTCAGCGATGGTAGGTCATTCCCGAATTTGCTGTTGTCGACGATCAAGATGGTGTCCGCGACCACTTTCTTCGCTACCGTCGCGATGGTTGCCACCTCGGTCGGGTACGTAGAGGCCCACGGCTACATGGAGAAACCCCTTGCTGAATTCAAGGAAGGCACCAAATCCCCATCTGCGTGGGTCGTCGAACTTGCTCCCCAATGGAAGGGTGACTGGGACAAGGCTAAGGGTGACGAAGGTCTTGTCGCGCTATACAAGGAACTGAAGAAGTCCAATAATGTCAAGGACATTCGTACAATGATCGACGGTGATGCCAAGCTCTACGGTGAAGACTGTGGTAATACTGATCCCAAGGCGACACCGAAGGATCCACCTACAACTGGAGATGCCACGTTCTCTCGTGGTATCGTCCACGCCGGTCCTTGCGAGATTTGGCTCGACGACGAGATGGTGCTACAGAATGACGATTGCCAAAGCGCGTATGGTGATGGCACCAAGGAAACGATCTCCGTCTTTAAGCCGGTGGACTACTCGTCCTGTGCCGCTGGTGGCTGCATGTTCCGTTACTACTGGCTAGCCCTGCAGCGCCGCGATAGCAAGACGTTGTGGCAGGTGTACAAGAACTGCGTCCCACTGACGGGTCCTACTGGCAGTGGCGGTGGCAATTCGACATCCGCCGGATCGGGTACGTCGCAGACTTCACCGTCAAGTGGGGAATCGGAGTCGCCTTCCAGTGGTACTTCGGACTCACCCTCGAGTGGCGAGTCGGACTCCCCGTCGAGTGGTGAATCCAATTCCCCATCGAGTGGCACCTCGGACTCTCCATCGAGTGGTGAATCCGACTCCCCGTCGACCGAAACTACTCCTGCACCGGAAACCCCATCAGTCGAGACGTCAGCTACCCCGCCTTCAGATAGCAAGTGCTCTGTGCGCCGCCGACGTCATTAAATTACGTGAGGAAGAAGAACGCGCAGTGCGTTCGTGTACGTGAATATCCGTAGCTAAACATCTGTAATCGAGGTCGATTCCATGTGTCGTACAAACTAACAGCTAAAGAAGATGTTTGTTTCCTACGATTTCGTGTTCAATCTTTTCATGGTTTCGTACAGCCTTTAACAAATTTCTCGTTACTTGAAATCCCTGTGTCACTGTGATGCAATACCTAAAGTCTCCTGTCAACCGCTCAAAGTGGTCTGTTGACGGGTAATGCCACCTTCTCTCGTGGCATGGTTCATGCGGGTCCGTGTGAGATCTGGCTGGATGACACCATGGTTCTGAGCAACGATGACTGCCAAACAGCGTACGGAGATGGGACGCAGGAGAAAGCGTCGGTGTTCACTCCTGTGGACTACTCACCCTGTTCGACCAGTGGGTGCATGCTTCGGTTCTACTGGCTGGCGTTCCAAGGCGTGGACAGCAAGACAGTCTGGCAAGTGTACAAGGACTGTGTGCCGTTGACGGGACCCGCTGAAGGCACCGCCAGCACGTCTACCAATTCGACCTCGACGACAGACAGCTCTGCGACAGAAACTTCGACGTCGAGCAGCAGCGGCACTTCCTAGTCTTCTGCGACGACTGACGTTTCTAGCACGGACGCCCCTGAGATGACCCCGACGTCGACCACAGTGACGACGACAGATGCGCCGGCTTCGACACCATCCCCTTCGGAGAAGTGTAATGCCCGTAAGCGTCAGTAAGTGGGGGCTTGACGAAACAAGCCCGATGTTAGTGATGTCGTAGTAAATGTGAACGTCCAGATTCTAGTAGTAATTTGCTGCTTGTTGTTGGTCTTCATAATTTAGCACATTGTCCGAGCTTGCCTGTACGCACAACAAATGGTTCTGTATTACATCGCGAGACTTCACTGGACGAAGCCAAACATTGCTCGTTTCTCGAGGATCGAAAGCAGTCACGCCGTGTTGAGATTTCGCACACAAAGCTCTTATGTGTATGAAGTCCTACTTGAATGCAGGAACTCCTAAGTATTAGGAGACGCAAAGTGCCTTCTAAACCGATCATGACTCCACCGCAGTACGATTTCAAACAAAGGGGGCTTCCACATTCTGCATGTCACTACGACAAACACGGACACCTCCTCGAAAACCAAACACCAAATCGGTCCAGTCTGTCCTTCAACCGTTAGATTTAACTCCATACTTCGGTTCTACCACAAACGTCGATGCTTGGCCACCTCGATCCCGCATACCACGGAATCTGTTGACTGTGGTTTACGACAAAACAGTTTTTAGCGTGCTGTTCACGTCCAGCTCAGATACCAAGCGCTATCTCAGTCCCAATCTAATTCTGCTTTATATTGACAAGTTCGTCTTCCCGGAGCAGTTAACAATTCGATTCCACCCGGCCGTCATCTTTTCATGTGTGTTCCTCATTTTCTGCATCTTCCATTGTGTTCCGCCGCCGATGTGTCTCGTGAATGCCTCTTTTTGTCGATGTGGACGGAGCAAATCCCAAATGCGGGTTGAGTCAGATCCAAATTGTCCTCCTCGACAGCCCACCTTCTGTTCATTATGTTGGACACGACACTTCGACGTGGACGTTCACATGAACCTCGAGGAGTAAAAAGAAGTGAATGCAGGCGCGATCGACATATTACGAACGGAAAAATTGTGCGATCCTGTCGTCTCATCGGCACAACTTCGACTTGAACGTCGGAATTGCGATTTGCTGTTGCTCATTGTGAACATTGTGAACCATTATTCTTCGCCTTTGCAACTTTGCAGACGCGACGTACCAGACTCTATAGTGATCTACTTCAACGTGCTCCCGTGCCACAGGACTGTGCCGACTTGCACCCTCGCTTTCGTTCCTACGCAGTTTTGCGGGATTTGCCCAAACATTTAGTTACTGGTCCGTTGGCGGTGCCGGCGGCTTTTCTTCCTCGTCCGCGTCGTCGTCTTCGCGTGCATCACCTTCCAGAACCGTCGTACCATGCTGTCGCTCTTGGTAGTGGTTGTTGCACAGGTTGTCGGTGCGCTCATATGCCTGACGCCTACAGCCCTCGACTGCACACCGCTTACCTGTAAGCAATTAAGGCAGATACAGTCAAACCAAGCTTAATTATTTGCAACCCGTATCCGCTTGAAAAAGCGCACAAAACACTTACCTCCGCCGTGCGCCCAGCACAGGCCGTTCGAAATGGCGATCTTTTCGCAATTGTCGTTCTTGCACTTGGTGCCGCCGCCGTGCGACCAACAAAAGCCACGTGACTTGGCGCGATTAATGCACTTAAGAACTTTGCACTCAGTGGAGCCACCTGTTGTCGTACGGAAGAGGACGTTAGATTGTGGTCATCAAATGTAGTAGTACCACACAGGTTAGCGCACCGTGTTTCCAGCATCGTCCTTGATGTTTCGCTCGGCTGGTGCAGCCCGGAGTTTGACATCGTTTGCCACCCTGGTCAAGCACACAAAGACCAGTTATTCTCTGTCTTTCACATGGTAGCAAAACTGCACAAATAGCTCGAGAGAAAGTAAATGGATAGTACGCACTCCATGCCGAACACATAGTCCTTGGTCTACCACGTACTGCTCGCAACCTTCATGCTTGCAGATGCGGCTGGGTGGCCTCCGCGCCCGACGCTTCCCATCGGCGCCTTGCTTGCGACCGGTTCGACCGCTTTGTGGTGCTGCAGCATTTCCAAGACCAGCAACAGCAGCCTCTCCAGTTAAATCTCCTGTGCTCCTGCTCCTGGTGATTAACGCCGCGGCTCGTTTGCCCCCAGACGTGAAGTCATCGCCGCCTGCAAAAGATAGACGAAATTCTGTAAGCTATGACTGAATCGTCCTACACAAAAGCAGCGTACCGGCTGCTGCCGAAGCTGCTTCATCGTCGAGAATGAAACTTAGTGACGACTTGCTGTAGCTGCCGTCATCCTGCGGCGTCGACGGCTGTGCGTAGCTGTTGGTACGTCTAACTTTATGCCTATTGCTCCCAGTCGATCTCGTTGCACCAGGTCGTGCCTGTGCTGGTGTCCGCGCTGTTTCCTCGCCGCTCTCGGCTTCACCTGCAACGCGGAGGTTGCTCAGTGCGCTCCAGTTCTCTTCCGTTGCTGTCACCTGTTGTTCTGCATTGTCAGACTCGCGCTTGACGCCGCGAGCCACCGCTGCTACGTCCTGTTCTCCTGTATCTGGCTCCATACTAAGTTGATGTGGCGTTCTCACGGCACAGCGCACAGTGGGCGTTGTGGAGGATTTCAAACTCGAGCAAACCACACGCAAGTCGGTGACTTACGTCAGCAGTTGCAGTGCCTTACAACAAATGGAACAGCCAGCTACCCAGCTGGACCAGCCCGAGCCGCACAAGCCCCGCTCACGAGAGACTTTGAAAAGTAAAGGTCGCGAGAGCAGTGGCGGATGGTGCAGTCGTCGAGCCCCAAACTTGAGCTTGCAGCGACTTTGCTATGCACGTCGAGACGTTGTCTCCAAGGCGTTTTCTTTGCAAGTTTTAAGCGGCAGACCGAACGAACCGAGTTCCACCCAGGTGCACACTTGCCCTGCAACGGATGCCCTCAATTGCGGTCCACTAGAGCTCGTCCCGACTCAAAAGGCGAAATGCTACGCTGGACGCGCACCAAAGCCGAGCGAGCAAGTGAGACCGGCACTGATTCACTGTGGTGACCAACAAGGCCGGATGAGTGGTCTGGGCGAGTCTCGAACCGACGAACGCACGAAGAACGGGTACTGTATGACAACTCGTATCTACATTTCTTCGCTGGACGTGCAGGCACTTGCGTGCGCGACAGTTAGAGAGAATCTTATTCGTCCGCGTGCATAGTTAATACCAGTGAAGAAGAACCAAAAGTGGTCTTGTACTGGCTTGAGCGAGCTGCTACTTAAAGTGACGCTGGCGAAGCGAAGTACGCGAACTCATTTCGCTGGATTTTGCAGCGTCGGGGCATACTTGGCGATATTGCAGCGACATTGCTGTGTTGTGAGCGTCTTGGTGTAGGCTTTGGAGGGCTTCGAAGCGACGAACGACGACGCAAGACAATGCCAGGTCTGGCATTTAGTGAAACGCTTCCGACGACAAGGACCAAATCAGCTGCTGCGGGAGCGCCTTGACTCAGCCACCTGCTGGTGCCCGCGATGATTTAATAGCGGTAAATCTCGGCGCAAGTGTCGATGCGCACTTCTCGTGTGGCCAGCGGCGAAATGGCTGTGTGGCGAGAGAAAGCGCAGACTGCAACTGCGGGTATCCTTCGAGTCGACGGCGCTCTCGGGTCCTGGTGGCGAGACTTCGCGATGAAGCCCACTTTCGCGTGGTCGACAGAGTGTTTACGAGCGCATGTTACTACTGAGAGCGTGAATTCTTTCTCGCAGCTTGGAGTTCCCTATGCTCGACCGGCTGTTGAAGCTCCTTTGAGCATCAAAGTGGTGGCCGTTTAGGCACAGAAACCGCGCGGTTGTCTGGTTCAGCTCGAACGCTGTTTCTTCGAGAAGTTCCCAGAAATCCAGTAACTCCACCCGTTCCCGCTTTCCACCATTTCCTGCTTCAACAACTTCGTGCTCTCGAAACCACATTTCAAGCTCGATAGAGTATGTGCCACTGCACCGAGGAGCCTGCGTGCTCGAGCCGGATTCGTGACTGCCTCGAGACAGCCGAACCACTCGTCTCGGTGGTCTCGCGCAGTTCACCGCTCAGCTCGAAGAAAGCTGCGGGACTCGAAGGTCCGACCTCGATCACCAAAGTTTCAAAGCGAGATCTGACATGTCTAGAGGCTTGTCTCCGATTTCGTCACCTGCAGCTTTCGGTGGTAGTGGGACCACAAGACTCATGCCTGGAGCGATCGTCATCGGAGTTAAGACATGGCGGAAGTACACTTAACGTGAGCAGTGCCGTATCAATGCTCGAAGGACTGAAGGGAGTACCATAACCTATTGTCAATGAACTAGTGCCCTATACAACTCTGTCGCTTGTCTGAGCGCAACTTTCGCTGCACTATTTGAGCGTGAAGTGGCTTCTATTTGAGTTTGGTTGCTCCTGCCCTATCGAAGCAAGCGGCAACTTCCTTTTGCACCCTATGGTTCATATTAAGTACGAAATCTACTTTTGACAATAAGCCAATCAGCATGGACTTCAACCAGATTTTAGCTTGGATTGGCTGAAAACACCCCAAAGCTGCTGATTGGCCAGCTCACTGCACAATAAACTTTACACTTTAGTTTACCTTTTAGTTTACCTTTTAGTTTACCAGTCATGACGCGCCCCATGTTCGCCATGCTGTGCGCCAACAACGTGAACCGCAGCACGGAGGCGCACGACCACCTCCACGCTGCGGGGCTGCGCGTGTGCTCGTTCGGCGCCGGCAACCGCGTGCGCTTCCCCGGACCGTCGCGCGACGACCCGCGCATCTACGAGTTCTTCACGCCCTACGAGACCATGTACCGCGAGCTCAAGGCCGAGAACGCCGAGTTGTCAGTAGTTTACCTCATGGCTACCTTGTGTACCGATATCTTATGTTCACTATGCTGTTCAGAAAATGACGAACGTTGGTACTATGACGACAGATTTAAACGGAATGGGGTGCTGTCCATGCTGGAGCGAGACATGCTGACGAAGAAGTGTCCGCAGCGGTGGCAAGACCTCAGTGTCAAGGAGCTCCAAGGGCTGGACGTGGTGCTGTGCTTCGACGACCGCATCTTCGAGATTGTGCTGGAAGACCTGCAACTACGTGGAGCTGCCGGAGGCCCAATCGGATTTGGGAACGAGCCCACAACGGTCTGGAGACCACTGCATCTGCTCTGTCTGGACACGAAGGACACACCCGAGCACGCCAAAGTAGGCGGCTCCTTGGCTCTGGAGCTATGCCGGGCGGTAGGCTCAGTTGTGATTGGCTGACCAAGTTGAAATGAGGCTGACTTGCTACTTGTACAGATCGACGTGCTCAACAGTCTGGACGACGGTATCATCGACGCCATTCAGGACTTCGAGAGTCGGAAAAACGTGCACTTGCTGTACTCGTTGATGCACGTGTAGTGTGGTAATGGACGATAGGCTGCAGGTTGCTTTATTTTCGTTGGCTTTACTTTTTCCACTTGCTGATGATAGATTGGCTCGCCTCGGCTTGCTGACTCCAGCGACCAAAATTAAAGCGAGATCGTGGTGGTGCACGGGGCTGCTCTTCGGCGTGCTGGCTTTGTTGTACACCTCGCCGATAGTCGTCCATGATGTCCAAGTCTTCATCGTCTCCCTGCTGTTGGGAAGCTGATGCTGTAGTAAAAGACTGCCGTCGCTGGCTCCACGGAATGCTCTGAGATGGAGGATCTTCACGTCGCTGCTTTTGCTGCGAATGACCGTTGACATTATCTTTGTGCTGCTGCTGGCTTCCTGACCAGGGTCGCTTCCCTGTAGAAACCTGTCTCTCTTCAAACCCTGCGATGTACAAGTCACCAGCAAACTCGCCATTTACATCGGTTTCTTCGTATTCCTCAGCAGCCAGTGGAAAGCTATTGACAGGATCGGGTCTTTGCTGGGGCGGGTACTGCTGCAAAATATCTGCTGACTGTGATGCAGACTGAGACTGACTGCTGTCTGCTGTACTCAGCTCTTGCAACATCAAGTACTCGAGAACGAGTTTCTCCTGCAGTGCATACTCCTCCTCTGGGTTATCGGAGAAATTGGAGTGCAAGACCGACTCCACACCTCCTTCGAGCATGTCGGAGCAATTGTCCGTCGACTTACTCACTTCCATGATGAACACGGCAACCACTGCATCCATGACAACCACTTCTGAGTGGCACATCAGTCGTGCATGAGCCTGCGCAAGTCGCGTGAGGCTCTCCAAAAGTCGAATCGTTGTACGCGCAGCGCTCCGACTGTCCGATGCTCGCTGACGCTGGTAGTAGCGCTGGAGGATCATCATAGCACCGCGACTCAGTTGCGGCTGGTACTTGTCCTTCACGTGACAGATGTATGTCTGCAACTTCTGGATACTCCACAGCGACGAGTCCTCCTTCGATGATCGTGCTCCTTGATTATCGACTGAAGGAAACAATGATTTTCCTTCGTCGCGTTCAACTTCTTCTTTCAGGCTGGTACTCGTGCCAACGGCCTGTTTGAGGATAAAAGAGGAGACAACCTGGTCCCAGCGCGGGTTCATGCGGTCTAGCAGCACGAGGATGAGGTCGAAACGACTGAGCAGAGGACTGGCAATGCTGGTGTTCACTGACACGTCGGTCGTCGGGTCATATCGACCTTTTGGGTTCGTCACGGCAAAAATCGTCGTTCTTGCATTCAACTTGCAAACTAGTCCAGCCTTTGCCACGCTAAGTGTCTGCTGCTCCATCGCCTCGTGAATCGATGTGCGGTCATTGCTACGGATACTGCTAAACTCGTCAATACAGCATACACCACGATCGGCCAATACTAATGCTCCAGCCTCCAGCATCCACTCTCCGCCATCTTTGACGGCTGTGCAGGTTAATCCAGCACTAGTCGTTCCGATCCCCGTTGTTAGCACGGAACGAGGGCTCAGTTCCGCAGTAAATCGGAGAAACTGCGACTTTCCTGTACCTGGATCACCGATCAGAAGCATATGCGGTTCTCCGCGTGTCTTCATTCCCGTCTCATCCACATACGAGACTCCACCGATGACTGTTAGCGCCACAGCGAGCTTCACGATAAACAACCCGTAGACTTTCGGACAAATACTAGCGACAATTTCGTTTCGTCCTCGAACAGGATGTCGCTTGTGCTTCGCCCAAAACTGTGCAAACTCAGCTCGTAGCTCTTCCGTAACGAGAACTTGAGACGTAGTCGCGTTCTTGATACGAATACTATTTGCCTTGATCGTCGTCTCCAGATCACAACGCACGCCTCGTATACACGGCTTCCACGTGCGCATCAAAATACCCACCACAATTACTTGATCTCCAGCCTTCACCGAATCCACCAGATCATCTTCCAGCACCACCAAAATCGACCTAGGAATGGACCCAACGCCCAATTTCGAGGCTTGCTCCTGAATTTTGATCACCTGGTGATCCGACACCACGCTGCTATCTGCTCCTCCAAGCGGCATAAACTGCGTCGACTTGCACGGTTTCTTGCCTCCACTGCTCGTGTCTCCTGTACTATCCGATGGACATACTTTCTGCAGGAAAACGCCCATTAGCTCAACGTTTCCATCTCCACTCTCACCCACGTACCGGGATCTCCAGTACATTTCCTTGCTCCGGATCCGACTTGACTAAGAACCTGTGGCCACACCGTGCGTTGCAGCACTGATACTCTCTCTCCATCTCCTGCATTTTAATCTACACCACAAGTCAGCTCCAGCCTCTCACATGACTCTCTCCACGCACCATTCCCGTGCGCACTACCGTGCCTGCAATCTGAATCAACTGCTTCACATCGTTCGACCTAATTGCACTAATTGCAGCTTTTCTAAGTGGCGGCACTGGCGGCAGGTTCTCGATCCGAACCTTGAGCTTCCGTCTGTCCTTGAGCGGGATCGACGGCAGTCCTCCACTCTCCAGTGCCTCCCCAGCATTGCAACTCACCTCCTTAGCCAATGCATTGTGGAATAGAGGCAGTAGTTGCTCTGGATGGCGGAATAACAGCATTCCTAGCTGTGTGTTGAAGTCCAGAAGGCGCTGTGCACAGATGCGTTGACTGTAGGCCAGGAGACTCGGTTCTGGAGCGCTAGGGAAGGCGGCGTAAGACGTTGAGACGTGACGCAAACGCCGATGTAATTGCTGAAGATCTACGCGATAGTAGCGACGCAGGAAACGGGCAAATGAGGCCTGGTACTCGGGTGCTAAGCGCTCGAAGCGAGCACCTGTGGCCTCGTCATCATGAGCTTCGGGCATGGCTGACACAGTTTGACTCGACTTTTGTATAGTTGCAAGATGGCTACATTAGTTGCTGCACTGGTTAGAGCAGTTCCTTGACTTCATCCATGAAGGCATCAAACTCTTTGGACACGGAACTGTTGTCTGCGTTGGTTGTAGAGGATAGAGACATTAAGGTAACGGATGGTCGAGGTGCTGGTGCCGGAGCAGGAACTGCACGACGAGGAGCGAGAATGGGTGGAGCACTGACTTTTGCACCACTGGAGCTCGGAGCGGGTACTTGACGTTGAACACGAAGAGCGACAGGCACAAGCGACCGGAGCTGTGCTCGACTCTCAGCTGCACGTTCAGCAGCTTCTTCGTCCATTTCTTCGTCTGCTTGGTTGTTTGGCGGTGGGTAAGGGGCAATGACGCTGTCTTCGTGCTCCGTAGTCGGGTATAAAGCAACAACACTGTCTTCCACGTCCATTCCAGCACGATCTGGCTCGTGTTCTGTACTTGAAGCCATTATCGGGTAGGGTGAAGGAGGCACCGTTCCAGCTCGGGCGTGTATAGGTGGCGGTGGAGGTGGCCGTGCCGGTAGTGCTCCGCTTGGAAGTGGCGGTCTCGAAGGTACTTGAATTGTCCCCGGCGGAGGAGGACCAGGCGGCAACGGCGGCAGTTTTCCAGGTCGTCTCACCATCTCAAGTTTCTCCATAGATGGAGGTGGTCCTTTCGGTGGTGGTGGGCCACGGAATTTCTGCTGATTCCCTGGCCTCGGTGGTCCTCTTGGTGCTCCAGAACCTGTCGGCATGTTGCGATACACCTGTGGTTTACCTGGTGGCGGTGCTCCGAATGGATTCAACGTCGGATGGTAGTAAATGGAGTTCTCTGGGTTCTGGAACTTCTCCTTATTGACTTCATTCAGCTCCGCCATGCTCTAGAATAACATGAGTCAGTACAAGTCTCTCTTCCTGCCTCTAGCTTCTCACCATCAGAGGAGGAGGCGGTGCATCCTTCTGCCTTCTACGCTCTTCATCTGCCACCTCCTTCTGCTTCTTCACAACTGCTCGTAGCGTGTCTTCCAGCTCCTGTTTGCGCTTGCGAGTGGGTCCGTCCGTCGGGTTAGCGGATACCTGATGTTCGAGGTTCTTGAGCTGCTCCTTGAGCTCCGCTGGGTCCATGGCGCTGAGCTTGGCTTGCTTGTCCTTCTGTCGCTCCATCCGGTGCTTCTTGAGCTCCTTCTTCTTCTGCTCGCGGCGGTACGCCTCCATCGGGTTCTGCGACTTGGCCATGGTGATGGCGTACTGTTTTGTGTGAGATTGGACAGGTCGTGTCGACCACCGAGACGAAATGTAGCCATAGTAATCGATGTAGCCATTTCAGATTGACTTAGCATCGAAGAGCAGGCGATACAGATACACTTTGTAAACCCTGGACTACATCTCTATCAGATAGAGCAATGGTATCAACCATGGTTGCCTACACAACTGCAGCGTCGTTGTAAGCAACAACTGCGGCATAGTGGCCGTACTTCTAGTTGAGCCGTGAGTTGCATCAGTCATTAGTGCATAGGATGCTATGAATGCTATTCTCCATCATGGACAGAAAGGATATACACACCTTCGAGCAATAAAAACGTATCTGTATGCGGCATGAAGAGCTCTCATCGCTCACTGGGATCCAACTACAGTGCGTAGTGATAAAACTGCAGCGAGAGTTCACTTTCTCAACGACGTGGGCCAGTTACGTGCAATGCAATATATGAAAACTTGAGGAGTCTCCATCTGATGAATAGAGAGTTTAAGAGAAGTACTGTACTTACATTTGTCTTGTGTACAAGCTACGGGAAGCTACATGACTGAAATTGGAGCGACAAATTCATGTTTGGAAATCCTGAACTCAGCTCGAAGTTTCAAATAGTGAAGTTCGTTTTACGGAATGCAAACTACAGTGCGAACTCCAAATTCATGGGGTTTCTTAATAAACTCTCTAATATCGACGTTTTTCGTGTTTAATCCATTGATGCGTTTGATGCGGTTGAATTCCCTTTCATCACTTCCAAATCAGCCACCGACCCC
>PCFV01000447.1:0-26110 GCA_002812785.1 Phytophthora litchii | reverse complement strand
CACATCAACTCACATCAACTGATATCAACTGACATTCCAGAGATCTGTATTCGTTACTCGTTCCTTGTGCTTCCTACTCCACTATGTAACCTTGGTCACTGTGTAGATCTGCAGGCACCAAACGATATTCGCAATGCATCAACGCACCTGCAATTGCTACTGCAACATGAACAAAAGTACAATATCCAGCAATGCATTGATTGGTATTGTTGGTACAAGTTCTACTTCTTCGTATGAGGTGGTTCTGGGATATCGGGAAGACGATCACCCGGGTTATCACATTTCAGTAAAGGCTCAATGAAACCCATTGAGATGGCTTGGAAGTGCTGACGTCTTCGATACAAGTTCGGCAACAGTTGAGGCGGTACGGGTGTCGAACCCATGCCAGTCATACATTCGGGCCATTCTCCCTTACTGACGGGTGCTCGTCGCTCCTGTCGTGGGGTCACATGAGTTGGTAACATATTGAACACGAGGTTCGGTTGTAGCAGGTTGAGCTTGTGCAAGCGGAACGGCACAGGGTCAACGAGTGATCGACCATTGACGTACAGCAATTCGGCCGGTGTGCTGGCGTTCGTCGGATCAAAGTGTGCTAGACTGCCACAAAGTGTGTCTGGGTGACGCTCCATGTCCTTGTTGGGTGTGGTCGACACGACGCTAGCTCCCCATGGTGAGAAGAAGTACGGCGTGTGCGAAAACTCGTACGATAACCAGAAAGCCTCCTTGTCACCCCTAAAATGAACGCAGACAAACTGGTTAGTATCGTGGTCAAAACAAGTGACAAAGTGATGAGGATATACCATGAAAATTCGTAGATGAAACGGTGCTCAGTAATGAGATACCAAAGCACATTCATCGCCTTGTCAGCGTTGCGTTTGTTGATCAAAAGCATGGAGGAGTCTTGCTCGTGAGCAGTTTTGCCGCGATAAGCGAATGACTTCTTGAAAGCCGGAGATGGATCTGCATATTCAAGTCCAAAGCGTTTATAGTCGAAACTTTTCAGCCACTCGTGAAGGTAGATCGGTCCGCTGTCTTTACGTTTGTTTAGGTACTGGTTGTTGTTGATCACGCGGTCATAGAAGAATAATGTGCATTGGCTCTTGTACCCCTCGTTGTCGCGCAACGTGGCAGGATCCTTTAACAAAATGGCGTCAGCGTCCAGGAAAATGAGCTCCTCGAAGCTTGTAAAGTGCACGGCTAGAGGTTTGATCCAATAACTCTGGAAACTCTTGGCCATTTCGTCCGACAAGACTTTCTTGATGACATACCGTTCACACAAGTCAATGACCTGAATGTTGTCGTCAAGACCGAAGAGGAGATCAACAGAAGGTCTGGTCAGGTCATGACAGTGGTGTACCTCGATGGGCTCCTTGTTTCCAAGACAACGCAACTCGCGGATCAGAGAAATGCCGAGCTCCAAGATGCCGTCGTGCAGGCATAGGAGTATACCCTTAGAACCCTTCTTAACAGCTTGGCGTGGTTCAGGAATACGTTTCGGCTTCTCCTTTGGCTTTTCAGTTGGTTTCTCTGTAGGTTTGTTAGTCGGTTTTTCGGTAGGTTTGCTACTCGGTTTTTCAGTAGGCTTCTCTGTCGGCTTCATCTCAGTTGGCTTTTCGGTAGGTTTCTCAGTGGGAGCAGGTCTTGATGCTTGTGTTGGTGTAAATGTAGGTGTTCGTGTCGAGGTTGGCTCGGGCTCCGCTACGATCGACGGACTCTCCAGTGAACTCGAAGCTTCCAACGACGTCCACGACACCGGGACATTCTGTGCTGCCAAAACGTACGTGGCCTGCACAGCAGCACTACGAATGCTGTTCCTTTCACCTTGATCTCCATCATTCAAGAACGCATATTGCTGCGATAGCGAACACACACTGCAAAACACCATGAACAGCCCCAGTCCTCGAATGTACACATTGCTGAGGAAACGACTATCCCGAATGCTAGCACCCCACTCGGATCCCGGCATTTTCGAGGTGGATTGGTTGGATACGCGAGTGATTAAGTGCCGGGTTTTCGTGGAGTGAGATCAAGAATTCGATCCCCAAACGACCACAGTGCCGGAGCCCTATCAATAGTGGCATGCGATCAATCGGGCACAAGCTAACTGTTCATGAGCCATGTAGTGACCATCTCATTAGCAGAGGCCATCCCAATGTAACCTCTAAAGGGGTTTCAAGAGGATCTCTTGGGCCCAACGAATCGGAGGCGTTTTCGGTGAACTTGTGCTCAGGTGATAGTGCGATGAAGCAATGACAAATCTTGGTATCAAGGCTTGAATCTGACACGTCAATGAACAATTCACATTAGTTTCAATGTAGACTATTGGTGTATGTAAACATGTATCAAGAACCCGTACTCTTTCATGAGTGTCAAATTTCTAAGCCTCCTGGAAGCCACGAGCTACGCCCTGCTCCTCGGCCTGTTGAGATGCGAAATAATTGAAGATTTGCTCCAGCGAGGTTTGCGAAACGCTGTACTCGCGAATGTGCATCTTATCCTTGACATCTTCCACGAGTGCGAAAACCTTGGATAATCGCAGCTCATCGTTCGAGCCACGTAGCTTGAAGCGGCTTCCACGAGTGCGAAAACCTTGGATAACCGCAGCTCACCGTTCGAGCCACGTAGCTTGAAGCGACAGAAGTCGTTTTGACGCTCCATCACCGTCACTCCACCGTGGCTGAACGAGTAACTGAGGAAGTGGAGCAATGCATCGAAACGGGTCTCCTCCAAGCACCACGATAGGAACGCTTCAGCACGGATGAATCCATCACGTTCTAATACAGCAGCAAGACCGTATCCTGTCGGATGCGACGCCACCACTCGCTGGGCCAGTTCATGATCTCCAAACAATTTGCACTTGTCCTCCAAATCTACGCGGGTTACGATCTCTTCAGTACCTCCGAAGTGCCGCTGAACCAGCTCATCCAGTTCTTTCTGAGAAGGATTAGCAAGCTTTACATCGAATACCAGACCATCACCGAACCGAGATTTCAAGTGTTGGACGCTTCCTAAACAACGTAGACGACCACCGACCATGATACCCACACGAGAGCAAAGAGCCTCTGACTCCTCCATACTATGAGTAGTAAGAACGATAGTAGAATTCTTGCCGCGAGTCGAAATGTCGGCAATGACATCCCACATGAATCGGCGAGACACGGGGTCCATACCAGTTGAAGGTTCATCCAAGAAAATGATCCGTGGGTTACCGATCATGGCAATGGCCACAGATAGTTTACGCTTATTGCCACCACTCAAACTCCCGGCGAGTTTGTTTTCAAAGTCTCCCAGGTTCAGCTGATTGATCTTGTCCTCCACAACGGTATCCAGTTGAGATCGAGGCACGCCCTTGATCGATGCGAACAACTCCAGGTGTTCGCGAACCGTTAGTAGCTCAATCAGTGCATCAAACTGCGGACAATAACCAATCTGACGACGTACTTCAATCTGCTGTGTGAGGATATCAAAGCCGCCAAGTGTAGCGGTGCCGTGGGTCGGAAGTTCATCACCTGTGAGCATCTTCATCGTCGTTGTTTTACCAGCACCATTGATTCCCAGGAAACCAAAGCATTCGCCGCGCTTTAATCCAAATGACAGGTTACGAACTGCAACCTTGCCACCACGGTACACCTTGCGAAGACTCGCGAGCTTGACGATGTCACTATCTGCCTCCCCGCTGGCCACACGCTGAGCTTCCTTCACAACATCGACATCTTCTTCGAAAGGCTCATCTTGGATGTTATCGCTGCCACTCATCCAGTCCTTTACTTTCGGGAACGTCATCGCGTAGTCAATACCGACAGCCAGGAAGCCATACAGAATAGCTGTAACAAAGAGATAAATCATCTCCCAACCCATGAGGTCCGTGCTAAATGGACTCGTCTTGGTCTCATCGCTCTCACGGATCGTGGTGAGTTCATTTAACACTAAATTCAGCAGTCCATACCCGAGATTGAAGAGTGGTGATAAACGCCAGAAGAACACCAGTACCGCATTCACATCCTCGGTCGATTCGATCACGTCCAAGATAAATGCCACTACCATAAGGACCACACCAATGATGAAGTTAATCATAATCGTGTACGTTTGAGAGGAAGCGTGCTCCTTGAACAAGTATGACAGGCAGTATGTGAACGGACAAATGGCCAGTCCAAACAGGACGAACAAGACGATCACTGACGGAAAAGTTTCCGAGGTGCAGCTATTGCATGCTGAGCTACCAGTCATGGAGTCGATCCCAAAGCCCTTGATCATGAGAATTGCCGCGATACACGGAATCAAGTATAACAAAAAGTCCCAAATGAAGTTCGAGAGCCAGAAAGCTCCTAGTGATACACCCGACACCAACTGCTGGTGCTTTGAGTTGTGGCTCGACTGTTTTTCCTTCACCAGGAAAGTCACGATTGACGCTGGGTAATACGTGAAGGCAATCGTAATGAATAAGCACGCGGTAAACGCCAGGAACGAACCAAACAAAGCTTTCGTATCAGCTGTCAGTGGTAGCGGGTGGTTGTTGACAACCAAGTTGGCATTTGCAGCATCGGCGCTTGAGTTGGACGCAAAGAATCGGTAGATTGTCTGATCCATCAGCGCCTTGAAAATAATGGATCCATGGGTAGAGGTACTGTTCACGAACATATTGTAGCCGAAAAGGTTCTTGGTGCTGTCGCCGTACACCAAGTATGCACCATATTGACCCTCAACCGTTGATGTGTCAATGCCGTAGCCTCGGTTGAAAATGTCCTCACCCAACCGCAAGCTGTAACCTGTGGCACCGGTAGTGTTAACAGAAGGATTCGTGTATGTCACACGGTACACGGTCGGAGAGCTGGAGTCGAAAGCTGGTTCAGGTAATGTGAGCGACTCAGTAGACACATCGGTGAAGTAGGAATCACCCATTGCACTGTTGCACCATTGGTCCGCGGTTGTACCGGGTTGGCAGAAGTATGGGGTTGGAGTCTCAGTACCGTAGTCAAACTTATTCGTGGTCAACGGCAGGTTCGGATCGTTCTTGGTAAAGCTGGTTCCTTGAAGCAGACCCAAACCAACCAGCAGCAAGAGGATGGGCAAAGCTAAGCTGTAAAAGATCATTTTCTTGTCGCGTTTAGCGTACCGGAACCGCTTGAGGATGAGTGCTCGCAGATGGGTCATGAAGAAGGATCGAGTCTGTTTGGGGATAGCACCCGCATCACTTGAAGCAGTGGGGCTTGACACAGGTGTTTCCGGACGAGCACGGTTTCCAAGTGTGTGTTGGTTGCCATTGTCATCTGCTTCGGCCACCTTGATAAATACCTCCTCCAGCGTCGTCACAGAAACGCCGTAGGACAGCAGTCCAAGCTTCTGCAGGTTGTCGTCCACATCGGCAAACATCGATGCAAACGTTGACGAACTCGCAAGTGGCAATTGGAACGCGATCTCGCTTCCAACATTACTCAACAATTGCGCCGTAGGCACACGAGACGTCACGAATGAAATCACGGCGCTATCTTTGCAAGTCGCATCGTCCTTTACAAGAGTCAAGTTGTACCCCGCACCAAATCGATTTTTCAAAAACAGTGACGAACCACAACAACGCAACTCGCCTTCGGCCATGATGGCAATACGGTCACCCAAAATGTCAGCTTCGTCCATAAAATGCGTCGTCAACACCATCACACGGTCATTACGATTATTCAACAGAATCTCCCATGTGCTTCGACGACTGTATGGGTCCATTCCCGACGTAGGTTCGTCCAGGAACACCAGCGAGCTGTCGCCAAGAAGAGATACAGCGACGGATAGTTTTCGTTTCATACCACCGGATAGTTCAGTCGACTTCACGTGGCGCTTCTCCGTTAGTCCAACCTCACGGATTTGCCTAGTAATAACAGCCTCCAATTCGATTTTCGTGTAGCCTTTAACGCGCCCGAAGAAGAGTAGGTGTTCTTCCACGGTTAACTCTTCGAACAGCACATCATGCTGGAAACAAAGGCCCAGCGACTCACGGATCTCATCCATATCTTCGGTAATTGACATGCCACGAAAAGAAGCGTCTCCACTGGAAGGTGCAATCATACCAGTTAACATGGAAATAAGTGTCGTCTTACCAGCACCATTGTGTCCCAGCAAACACGTAATCTGATTCTTGTACATGGTCAGATTGAGTCCTTGTACCGCAACTTTTTCGCCACCAGGGACAGGGAAAACCTTACGCAACCGCTGCACCGCCAGAACTTCTCCCTGACGTTCTTGTTCACGAAGCTCTGCATTTACTGGCTTGAAGTTGTGGTTCACATCGACAGAGACACTATCTAGCAAGGCTTCAGATGGTTGGTCGAGATCCAGCTTTGAATCACGGGATTTCTGACGATTTCTCCAATATGACGGGGAAATCGGGAAATACCACTTCAATGTAGTGCCGTGCTCCTTCGGTACAACCTTCTCGAAGTACAGTCCCAGTAGCGTGTATACCACCGTGTCAATTGCAAACATCAGCAATGATGTAGTGAAGCGGAAGTTGTCGTTTAAGACATTTGCGTTGGAGAAGTTGACACCAGTTCCCGTGGCCTCTAAGTTCGACAGCACCGTCACACCAAGTGAGAGCGCAACCGGTGAGAGAATGCAGCCCACTGTCTTCTGGTTCTCAGCAGTTTCCGTCGTGAGCGCCGCCGACACAAAGTACATCAGGAAGAACAATACCATACCAACAAAAGCTCCGACACGCGCTTTGCTGAAGATCGTGCTGATCATAAATCCGTAGGCCAGTACACTCAGACTAAACAGGAAAAAGAACAGAAAAATCAGCACGACCGAGCTGTTTGAAAAGAGGCCGGTCATACCAATGAGGGCTTGCAGAATCGAGCCGACAAATAAAATCAAGATATACGTCATGTACCATGACACGACAATGGCCTTCTCCTTCACACCGAGAATTTTCATGTACTCACGTAGTCGTAACTCCTTCTCCTGGATAAGAACGACCAAAATCCTCGAAATGGAATAAAGGTACGACAAAATGAACACGATTGCAAACACATCCGACACTTGGTCGTAAAATGGAGAACTGATGTACGCTTCGATGGGGAATGGCGACACCGACGCTCCAAGATATGGCTGTGGAGCTTGACGAAGTGGTTTTAATAAAGCTTCCAACGTCTCGTTTGGGAAAAATTCTTTTAAACTCGAAAATGTTGCGTCTTGTCCTGCAATATTCTGGACAGCGGAGTGGATGATAACATCATTATCCAGTGACGCCAGTAGTGCATCGTCAATTTCTGTGGACGTTTCTGCCGTTGTCTGCGAAATTTGACACTCGCCTGTTGTTGTTTTTGTAGTTGCATCCCATTTTGGCATACATGCTACAAATTTCGTCACTAATGTTTGCAGTGTCATGAATCCTGTAATGGTATATCTTGTGTAATAATCCACATTAATAGACTTTTGAAAAGGTGAAATTTGTGGTGGGTCTCCTCCTGTTCTGGGGATAAGTCCAATAGCTCCTCGACGACCGAGTGTGGAATTTAATCTCACAGTGTACTCAATATCCTGAAAAGACCCAATATTCTCGTCATCTGGATACGAATTGAAAACAATTCCTCCGTAAATATGAGGATTCTCCACACTTGATGCGTAATCATTGCCACTCACATAGTCTTCCAATGCTTCTTCTGTATCAAAAAACTTGACACTTTCCATTAACGATGGAAGCACTGCTGAAGTTGACGTATTCCGCAAATTAATTCTCGGATACCACATCTCCATCGTTTGCATGAAATAATCCCTTGTAAACGTATTATCCGGAGCAATAGCAATTTTGTATGGTGCCACTTTGCCACCACACGAAGAGGGCACTGCGTACTCGGAATTGGGGTCAATATCCACTAACCCTCTCGTCGTCACTCCAGTGGTGCAATTTTCCAAATTTGCCGTCGATAATTCATACATTTTCATGCCTTCCGAAATGGACAAACTACCCATATAGAGCAGAATGCCCCATACTGAGGTCTCGTGCATCGTAAATTTGGGTAAAATTGCTGGAATTCCGGATAACGTCGTGCCAGACGTCTGGAAAAGGTTGTAAGAAGTGCCTAAAGTGTCGTCGTCTGTGATACTGTCGTCATCACTCCACCCTTCCGGCACGTTGACGTCATCCACCAAACCCTTGAGCAGACCCATAATGAGAATGAAGATGCAAGGCAGAGCCACTTCCATGAATGTGGCCACAGGGTGACGTCGCTTGAGTGTCCAATTTTTCCACAGTAAAGTGCGGATGAATAGCCACGTAGTGCGGCGCTCAGCCAGCGGTGGAGATGATGACGCCATCTCTTTGCCGCCCAACATGGCAGTTTGGGACGACGACCGCGTGTCCATTGGGAAGCGCGCTCTTCCTGGCGAAATTCCTTGTGTGGGCTCTTGTGACCGCTCGAATGTCTAATGGAAGAGTTGTCATAGCGGACTGTATATGACATCTGAGATTAGTGTGGCTTATACGAGCAAGCACGTTCGCCTGCCTTCTGTCAGAGAGAGACAGGGCAAAACCATAGTGTTGCGAACTTCAGTCTGAAGTAAGCTTACCGTGGCCAATGTATCTACCTGGGGCAGACAATCCGCAAATTGCTGCGGCTAGATCCCTTGCACGCGTGAAGGCAAATTGCACGACGGAGCATTAATGAGTTCATTCGAGTCGGATGACTTGATCTGTGCTAGAGTGCGGCCACTGTATCCGCGATTTACAATCATTCAAAGGCAACTTCAACGTGCAATAATGAAACATTTGTCCTCTTCGAGTCGGTTGTCTGCAAGTGAATTGGAGAAAGTGGCAGACACTTTCCCGAACAAACACATTCATCTAGTCAACCATTCTCTTGCATTCGAGGTAATAGCTGAAGATTAAACACGCACTCTACGACACACACTAGACAGAAGCAACTACAATGCAATCGTCGAAATGGAAAATGAAAACTACCTGTCCAGTGCGTTTTCCCTTTAGGGGGTGTTCGGGCTGTTGCCAAGAGCAACTTTTGCAACGCCCTCTTGAATTGTTGTAGTTGCGTCCTCGTCCTCGTCTTTTGCGCCTGCACGAACGATATCTGCAAAACTTGGGGCGTCATCGGCTACCCACGAGAAACGAGCGAACAGCTTCTTCGAGTCGCCACCAGTGCCACTATCGATGCGGCTGCGGCGTCCCACGTCTTGAGTTGTAAATTCCTCTGAAAAATACGTCGTGTCCGTGTTGCTCATGACATTGGGCAAGATCGGAGGTTGCACCTTCTTCTGCTCCAGGAGGCCCCAGTCGATGCCCTTAAAGAATGCGTGCTTCTTGATGGCCTGCACACCCTTCACCTGGAACATCGTAGACTTGCCAGACCCCAGTCGTTTGTCAACATTTCTCTCTAGAAGTTGTTTCAGGATGGAGTGAGTGTCAGGACCGAGCCATTTGGGGAGAGGGAGCTGCAACATGACCGTTTATGTCCGTGTTAAACGTGTGTGAGAGTACAAACCAAAGCTATTCGTACCTTTTCGTTCAGGATTTTGTGGTGCAATTTCTTGCGATTTTTGTGTCTGAATGGTGGGTAGCCAGTGACCATTTCATAAATGAGTGCACCGAGTGCCCACCAGTCGACAGCCTGGTTGTAGGCCTTCCGGCGGATCATCTCTGGTGGCATATATTCTGATACAAACGCCAAATATATTAGTACAAACTAGTATACAATAAACAGTGATCATGCACTCACCGTTCGTGCCACACATGGTACTCGTCGAGTCACCCTCCTACAACATTGCATAGGATCCATTAGCACAGCGACCACTATTCCGGTGGTGTATCTGCAACTCACATCTGCCATTTCTTTGGCCAACCCGAAGTCCGTCAAACGAATGTGTCCATCGGCACCGAGCAGCACATTTTCAGGCTTCAAGTCTCTGCACAGCATCATAAACACAAAAAACAATGAAAATCACCACGAAACTGTAAAAAGCTGTACATCGTACCGATGAATAATACCCTTCGAGTGTAAGTGTTCCAATGCGAGCACCATCTCGGCAGCGTAGAACTTGGCTGAGCTCTCAAGCAGCAGTCCCTCCTTATGGAGATGGTGAAAAAGTTCTCCTCCAGCCACAAAAGGCATCACCAAGTACACGTTCGACTTGGTTTGGAACGCGTATCTCAGACTGATCAAGAACGGGTGATTGATCTTGGTCATAATGTCTCTCTCCGCTTGCAAGTACGACACCGAATTGTGCTGCACAATGTACTTGTTCGACACAATCTATCCCAAAAAAATTGATCAGAAACCACATCATCACTTAAATTCCTTTTTGCACGTACTTTCATTGCCAGAATCTCGTCCGTCGGCTGGTGACGCACTTGAATCACTTTCCCGAAAGCTCCTTGCCCAATGACACATAGTAGATCGAAGTCTTGTGGTCCCACAGGACGTTTAACACCCATTTCAGTACTTAAACTGCTGGTACTCGCAGAGCCCGAGGAGACCGACGAAGCAGGCGATGCGAGGGACACTGCATCTTCCTGTTCAGCCTCTAGAATGACTTCGTGCTTTCGACTGAGTCGTTTGAAGGTAAAACGTCGCGTTTTGTCGCTCTTTTTGCCATTACGCGGCGCTGAAACTGCGGCTACAACTTGCGGTGCTTGTGGTGGAGCTCTAGCCGCTGCGAAGTCCTCAGTCTCGGCCCGGGTGAGCGTAGATGGCATGGCGAAGGGAGAGGAGTAGTAACCAGTGCACTGTGCTGTATGGACCTGCTGACGCTTTTCTCTGTCCGAGTTCCAAGTGGAGCGTTTCACGTCGCAGATTTAAATAAATTGATAGAAAAGACTCGAACCGTTGAAGCGTGTCATGAAACGGACAGAATGTACTGGACAACGAACCGGTGTGAAAAGTAAGTGTGAAGTAACGATGAAGTAACTGAGACGTGAAACGACGCGTATCTTTTCAGATCTTTTGCTAGACGATCGTCATTACATTATTGTATCACAATGATATATCGTTTAAGACTTGTGGTCTTGACGCTGATAGTGCTGTTGTCACGTGACACTGCGTTTAGTGAAGAAATCTCTAGTGATCCTGGACCTCCAGCACAAGTTACAGATGTTGGGATCAAAAATTCGCAGAGTTTCGTGACTGCAACGCATGGATCAGCCTTCGCTTTGACGTTGACAACGTACGTGACGGATGCAGCACATTTGCACTATGCAGTGGTATCTGCTGGACAGCCAGCGCTGGATGCAGTGGAGATCAAGACTGCAGCAGCGCAATGTCGTGATGTCGTGGATGCCAAAGATGCACGATTCCCAGGAACGAACAATGTCGAGAGAGTGAAGAGTACAAGTGTTGTTGAAGCAGATACGATAACTCTATCGAAAGCACAGAATGTGGTGAGTGCAGTGGAGAAGTTGCAGTCGAATACGAGCTACGATGTGTACTTTGTCGCGGAGGTGATTGGAAGCAACGGAGTTTTTGGACCCGTGCAGTCGGTCTTGAAGACGTGGACACATCCGGAGCCTCCAGGGATTGATATCATTGCGGTGAAACCGGCTAATGCTACGGCAGATACAGTGGTGATTAAAGCTGCCTTGACTACTCCGGGACGTGCGTATTTTGCACTGGTTCCAAGTAATGCGGATTTATTGCTCACGGCTGAAGATCTGGTGAAAAATCATACTGGTGACACTGGTTCTGCGAAAGCGCAATTTGCACTACATAATATACCGTTGGCGTCTAATGGCTCTTATATTTTTCAAGAAGTTGTGAGAGACTTGACACCAGCGATGCTGTACGACCTTTTCATTATTACAGAAGCTCCAGGAAGAGGAGAGGTTCGAAGTGAGATCACTCGTCATGTAAAAACGGTTCGCACACACGTGCCAGCGCCGGAAATCACCAAATTAACATGTTCACCACTTAATGCGAGTGCTACTGCACTTGATGTTGGCTTCAAATTGGATGTGGACCAAGAAGATATCGATCGTGTCAAACTCGAGACATTGTCGTACTTCAGATATGATCTGCATTATGAAGTCATTGCGTTGTCTGATGGTGCTGCGAATACGAAGCAGTCTACCACCACTCCCAACTCTGCTACCGTTTCGGCGGGGGCCAGCGCTACTGCAACACGAAGTACCGATGACATCAGTGTCTTGAAAAAAACTACACTACACGGGGTATTTTCCATGATGAATTTTTCAAGCATGGACGAATTTCTAGCAGGTATTAAAGAAACTCACCACGCTAACATCACTGGGCTGCAAAGTGGAATATTATACCAAATGAAACTACGTGCAGAGAGTGCTGGTAGCACCGGTCTTTTCAGTACTCGAGAACTCACTGCACAGGCAACGACACACGAGGTACCACCAGCGGTGATTTCTGCTTCGGTCCAAGCTACCAACAAAAGTGTGAATTCTCTCACTCTCACGGTGGATTTAGAGAGACAACAAGGTAATGTACACTACGTTCTCACTGGTAAGAGTGGAGCCTCTGCCAGCCTTCGTAGTGTGTTCCAGCAAGCCACGAGTGTGGAGAATCTTCACCGTCTACTGCGTGAACGAGGATCGGAAGGCAGTGAATACACAACGGGTCTTTTCAAATTTTCTTCAGCGGAGCGGGTCACCAGCTCAACAAGTAGTGTTAGCCCAGGTACAATCTCGAATAATGGTGCGAGACCGGGTCATGGTACGAGACCCGGGAAAGTCACAGAAAATACCATAGAGGAAGCGTTCAGACAGCAATTTGAAATCTCGGGACTCGAAGACGCAACGCCATACTCTATTGTACTTCTACCGGAAACCACCAACAGCTTTGGACTATTTGGACGCGCTTTCAACACTTTGCTTGAAGCTCCAACGAACGAAAATGCTTCAGAGGTTGAACTTCGTTCAGCAAGTCCTCTTCATGGGAATATCACTGGCATCCAGCTCAAAGTTAGCATGACGAAGCTGAAAGATATCCTCTTTTTGTGTCTTGAACCGTCGAAGTCTACTACCAACATGGCAGAAAACGATGAAGACGCTACACTGATTCCTGATACCTGTCGAGAAGTGGAGGACAGGAACAACTTTGAGTTTTCCAGAGGATCCCCGAATACGTTCACCTTCACTGTCGGGAACCTGAGCGAAAACACAGAGTACCGTGTTAGCCTGTACGCTGAAAATGCTCTTCGCAATGGTGTTCTCAGTAAGCGAGGTGATGAAATGTCGGTGCGAACTCACAAAAGCGCGCCTCGCATCACAAACACATCTGCTCACCCTTCTGCCACTAGTACATCACAGATTGAAGCACAAGTGATGATTGAGCCTGATTCTCCGTGTAAATTACATTATGTCGTCCGGGAGGCGATAAATCCAACGGAGACAGAAGAACGGAAGCCTGTAGATGCAGCTACAATTCTAGAGTATTCATCCGAAAGCAAGGATACTCGCTCCCGGTTTCAGCACCGGTTGCCATCATCAGCATCGCCATCATTTGTTAATGGTGGAAACGTATTTGCTGAATCTGGTGCTCCAGATACCACGACAATCTTCACTGTCAACGAGTTGAGTGCCAATACAACGTATGAGCTCTTTGTTGTGACAGAAACTAGTCAGGATGGAAACAGTAGCGGGGTGCTCGGGGAACCGGTGGCTTTCAATGTTACGACGCATGCTGTGGCGCCCAAAATTGTGCTCGCAACAGTAGATCCTGTCGATGGAAGCACGGACAGCGTCATAATTTCTGCTAACCTGTCGCACCCAGGGATACTCCACTACTTCCTAAGTGACGTGGATTTCGCTGATCCTGCAACTATCAGCCATAGTGACAAGAAGTACACACCACACGAGCTACGAGGGCAACTCGAGGTGCTGGAAGAGCATATTTTGATGGAAATTATCAACGGCACAAATGATACTCGACCCACAGAACCGTTCGTGTTCGTGCACAATACGACAGTAGGTGGACTCAAGGCTGGCACAACTTATCATGTGTCTCTTACAACTGAAACTTATAGCAGTGACGGAGTCTTCGGTGAGTTTCCACCTCCTGTGCTTGTGAATACTCATCTTGGCCCACCAGTGATCATTCCCGAAAAACTTTCTGTTCATCCACTCGATGGATCGAGCTCAGCACTCGCGATAGACTTTCAACTGAATCGCTTCGGTGACGTGCATTATGCGTTGTTTTTCCGCGGTCTTGTACCAGACAGAAGTCATCAATTTGATCCTCCTGAGCTAGCTGAGAAGAAACCATCCGTTGCAGCAGACAGCACAGAAAATGAAGGAAACGAGTCGATTCCAATCTGGCCGCCACCAGTTAGTATGTTCGATCTTATGACTTTGAACGGCTCGATGCTCAAGGCAGCGGAATTTGAAGAGCTTGGTGTGGGTGTCTGGGTCAATGATACAATCTCAGTTTCACGAGAAGATGTAACGCGGGGCATCGTTACCCACAAGAAAATTGACAAACTACCAGCTAATGCTCTATTTGACGTGTGTTTGGTGAGTGAGACTGCAGCTAGTGGCGGTTTATTGGGATGGCCCTCGGATGGCAGTGTCAGTGCATGTCACCGAATTACCACACATGCGGACTACACCAACCAATCTAAGCTGCTTGACGAGATATCTGTCCAAGCCTTAGGAGGACGAACCGATGGAGTCCGCATCAGTCTGAACGTCTCCAAGTTACTGAGAGCTCCACAGAAAACTGACGAGATCGATAACATCCTCGATCGCTTTGCTCAAGCAGCTGGTAGAGTGCCGTACTTTGTTCTGATCGATGCAAATTCAAGATCTAGCCGTGACCTCGGAGCGTTCTCGTCTCACCATGGTGAAGTTACAAGTGCCTTCAAGAATGCAGCACCAGGGCGTGGTGACGGGGTCGTTGCCGCTGGAATGTTGTCGAAAATCACTTCTGAAAATGCATCTGCGCTACAGATCGAGCACGATGTTTTCGGACTAGACGCCAACCATGACTATCTGCTTTTCTTCGTGTACGAGACCAGTGGCAGTAATGGAGTTTTCACACGGATCAATCCACACAAGAGCAGAAGCAATGATTCGCGCACGGAGAACGACGGCATTCCAGTAACGACGTACGATTCTGCTCCTCGTATTGTGAAAGCCAAAGCACAGCCTACATTCGGTCAAACTTCTCGAATTACAGTCAAATTTGATGTAGCCTGTGATGCCTGCACGAGTGCGCTTGTTCATCTGTTGGTTTTCCCCGAAAGTTGCGAGTTTCCCCGGTCGGTTGCTGGCACACTACGGCTGGATCAGTTGACGGGATCAGAGAGCAACGTGACTCGTAGTGTGAACTCGGCAAGTGAATTAGCCGAAGGAGATTGCATGACTCCGCTAGTGCAGAAACGTATTGAGATTGAAATGCCTGAGAGACAGCACAACCGCAATGACGTCGACGAAGAAATTGGCGATGAACACGTGCTTTCAGCTAATACTAGTTACATTGTCCTGATGGCGACTGAGACTGCAGGAGCCCAAGGCGTGTTGAGCAAAACGTTCGAGGAACCACTTCGCGTTAGAACACACGCTCCAGCACCAAAATTCACCGAGTTTCGGTTGGCGCCACGCACAGGATCGACAACGGAGCTAGTTTTGACCTTTGCACTGGATCGCCCCAGTGAAGTTCACTACATGCTTGGTACATCCAACAATGCTGAATTCAATGTCACATCACCACACAACATTAGCAGCAAGGGCGAGCCAAACGGAGACCGTCATGGTCGCGGCAAGAACGTACATGATTATCGTCACGATGTTGTTCGAACCCGCCGGAGTGTGACCTATTCAAATGGTGAGCACATTGAATTGTTGGACTACTTGATGCCTGGAACGAGCTACAGTCTCTTTATCGCATCGGAGGCACTACCAGCAGATCATGGTGTATACGGGACCATTCACGAAGTGAAAGGAGTTTCAACGTTCGCGAATGCACCGATTTTGCTGGCGCATGCTGCATATCCGACACCAGGGACCACCCAAGCACTAACTGTTGGTTTTCGCATGGATGCACCGGGTATCGTGTACTTCTCCGCTGTTGCTGTTAAACCTTGGAATGTTACGAATCATGTGGCAAAAGGAAGTGATCGATTTGGCAATCGTTTGGCGCTACAAGACCAACTAGTAGCGCAGAAAAGCTTGGATGTGGACAAAGAGAGTATGGAACTCGAAAGTGACAGCGGTTGGAAAGAGCAGATCCTTGAGGTCCCGCAAACCGGCCTAAACTACACGGTGCATCTAGTGACGGAGACGAAAGGTAGTGGTGGGATCTACGGTACTGTGGCTACTCATGCGGGAGTCCGTGTTCACTCAGAGGCTCCAGAACTGGTGAATGTGTCAGTAAATCCGACCGACGCTCGAGTTGATGCACTCACAGTGAATATCACACTCAGTGACCATGGTCATATGCATTATATCGCACTACCTAGCGGACGTGGTTCGATGCCTCCGTCAGATGATTTTTCACATCAGTCAACAGAGCTGAGTGTACGTGCAAGTGGCAGCGTCGACGTTAATGGAACGTCAGGTGATGACCAGAAGGCAGGTTTTGTAATTGCGGGGCTCACTGAAGGCACTTCATACGATCTGTACTTTCGCTCGGAGACATTCGAGAGCTTTGGGGTCTTTGGAGCATGGTCTCAGCAGGCCGTGACAGCTCGTACTCACGGTCTTCCTGCTGATGTACTACCTGAAGCAGTGAAGTGCAAAGTGAAACCATCATGTGAGCATCGCGGACGTGAGACGGCAAGTGATCCACGCTTGTATTTGCTACATTCTTTACTCACACTTACTAACCAATGTTGTTTCCACACATGTGCAGTGCTCGCGTAAGGCCAATCTGTGTGGCAAGTGTCTAGAAGGTTATGAAGCTGCAGGAGATGAAGAAGTACCAGAGGCCAATGAACCATGCGTAAAGCGAACATCTAGTGAAGGTACTGTGACATATTGATTTCCATTACGAACACTAGCTTAATTGATGATGTGTGCATTTCAGCCAAGCGAGGACCGAAGATCAAAATTAGTGGTGTAAAGCGGAACCCGAACTTGCACTTGTCAGAGACCGAGACTGAGACTGAAGTGGAGCAAGAGCAACATTCTGATCCTCAGGAACAAACTCTGCTAGAGCAACAACCAACTGATCTAGATGCAGACCAGCACGACGCGATTGCTCAAGCGATAAAAGAGATTCAAGAGGCTAAGTCGGAAGAACCGACACAGCCATCAATGACACAGGACACGACAGAGGCATCCTTAATACCAGAGATGACAAACACGCTGATTCACGAGACAATGCAAGATCCAATGCAAGATCCAATGCACGAGTTGATGCCAGAGGTGATCCACGAAAAACCAGAACAACCTGAATTGGTTCAGCAACATCTCGAGCAAGATATTTCAGTGGTACCTGATCAAGATGTTGACGTTGGTGTTGACGCTCTTGGCCACCCCGAGGCCACGCCAGAACCAGAACCTATTGCAGGCATACCAGAGACGACAGGATGTCCACTGAACGCGCAACCGACTGCTTCTGGTCTGTGCGAGTGCAGTCTCGGGTATGAAGTGGACGAAGGAGGCACCAGTTGTGTGCTTTCTCGTATGGCTACTGCTGCTGAAGCTGTTGCTACGACCACATCAGCATTCGACATCCTCAATGCACACCACCAGGTTCCAGGTCAAAGCTCGTAACCAACATTGATACCATGCATGCATACATACACAGAGCTGACTATTAAAGACTGACAAAGGACTTGATACCAATTTTTGATCATGTTGAAGTTGTAACGTGCCCAAGCAGAAAAACTTCAGAAGCAAGTTCTGGTTGTCTGTATGTTTGCACGATGAGCCGATACGGATTTTGCAACGACACGAATGAATATTCGGTGGTAAAGTCTTCGTTGTCGATTTGGTGTGGCGTTGTGGTTGAAGACGCGCTTACCAGATTTTGCTTGTTGCGTCGGACTTTCGACGTGCCGGAATGTAGTCAGCGAGTAGAGCCAGCGACAGCCTCATTTGCCGTCTACCCCACCCTCTTTTGCGACGGTTTCAACACGCATTCCACCTTGTTTCGAGAATTCCACCACAGGAGTCGATTAATTGTGGCGTTGGCACCGCAGTATTCAACCGACTGTGGTCGAGCCTATGTCTTGCTTCTCCGCAGCCACAAGTCAAACAGAAGGTTCTGCGCTCACCAGCCTCATTTTTCATCTCGGCCGGCGCAAATCTCGTCGAGTGCGCAGTATCAGCTGGAAGCAACCATCCCCTATCGTAATAAACAGGTCCAACTCCATTCAACAACCTTCCATACAAACAGTTTCTTGACGTTCACAAATCCATTATCTCAAGTCCCTGTCTATTCCACTATCCATTCTCCCAACTCCACAAATTACAAATATAGACAGAGTCGCCACCTCATTCCACATTAGGACAGTCGACAAGAAACCGCCCAAGTCGCAGAGTCTCCCCATGAGCACACAGGACGGCGGACGTGCGTCGGAGGACAAGAATGGCGACGGCGTCTACGTGACCAAGAACCGCTCGCTCTTCTCCATGTGGCTACACGGCAAGGCCGTCCCCAGTCGCTCGCATCCTGCCGTGGTCTTCCGGTCGGCCGATGTGATACAGGAAGGGTATTTGCTTAAACAGGGTCTGCGACTTAAAATGTGGACCCGTCGCTACTTCATCTTGCGGCTCGAGGAGCGTCACATGACTCTGGGTTATTATACTAGTAAAGACTCTTTAACTTTATGCTCCGAGACGCCCATTGGACCGGGACACTTGTTGGGACACGTGAATACGACGAAATACCCGCGTCGTCTAGAGCTTCGATGCGGAACTAAAGTCATGACACTTGAAGCAGAAGATCAAAAAGTTTATGAAAGCTGGAAAAATGCCCTTCAAGAGGCGATACGCTGGAATCACGCCATGGTACCGACGAAAGATGGCAGTTTTGTGACATATGGGAAACAAGCTTCAGAAGATCTGAAACAAGAGGAACGCAGTCGTGCTGAAGCAGCCAAGAAATTGAGAGAGAAACAACGTGCTGATGAAGCTGCGGCAGTGGCGAATGCTGCCAATAAACCCAAATACCTCCCAGCAACAAGAGCGGGGACCCAATGTTTCATGACGTCGAATACCCGATTCGAAATTCCCTCTAATTTTGAATATGTGAAAACCATTGGGTCTGGAGCCTATGGAGTCGTGATCTCAGCTACGGACTCGAAGACAAACAAAACAGTGGCTATCAAGAACATTCAACGGGCATTTGATGATCTTACTGATGCGAAACGCATTGTACGAGAGATTAAATTGATGCGACACTTGAACCATAAATGTGTCCTTGGAGTGGAAGATATTTTCGAACCGGTGGCATTGTCCAAGTTTGAAGATGTGTACATTGTGTCCCAGTTGATGGCGACGGATCTCCATCGGGTGATTTACTCGAGACATGCACTTTCAGATGAACACATTGCATTCTTCATGTACCAGATGCTATGTGCCATGAAGTACGTGCACTCGGCCAATGTTATTCATCGGGACTTGAAACCGTCCAATGTGCTTGTGAACGCAAATTGCGAGTTGAAAATCTGTGACTTCGGACTTGCGAGAGGTGTTTTTCCAGAAGAGGAGCTGGAATTGACGGAATACGTGGTGACTCGGTGGTACCGTGCACCAGAAATTATGCTGGGATGCATGAAGTACACACGTGAGGTGGACGTCTGGTCGATGGGATGCATCTTCGCTGAAATGATGTCGCGCAAACCACTTTTCCCAGGGCAGGACTACATAGACCAGCTGCATTTGATTATGAACGCGTTGGGTGCTCCGAATGACCAGGAGTTGTACTTCTTGACCAACGCTCGTGCACGTAAGTTCATGAATGCAGAGTTCCAGAAGCGCGGACCGAACCCGACGAAACCGCTTGCTCACATGTTCACAGACTCACCACCGGATGCCCTTGATCTGCTCCAGAAGATGCTAGTGATTGACCCGAACCATCGTATTAGTGTGGACGAGGCCCTTGCACACCCGTATTTGGCCTCCATTCGCAACGTTGAGGATGAGACTACGGCCACGGCAAGCTTCGATTTCGATTTCGAGAACGAGAAGTTGACCAAGCCGGTACTGCAGAAACTCATTTGGGATGAAATGAGGCATTTCCACCCAGAGGTGAGCGACGAAACAGGCACTAGCTCTAACAGCGGCGAGGGCGATAACGACAGCGTTGCTACTACACAGGCATCAGTCACACCGGTGACACCAGTAACTCCAGCTACTGTTGAACAGGACAACACGGTGTCATCAGAGACTTCTGGAACCGAGGTCGAGGTATCGACGCCTGCTACAGAGGAAGCAAAGCCGGAAGATGATGGCGAGACTACACCCAGCGTCGACGGAAAACAGAGTACCAATAGTGACCAGAAAATCGTTAGGACAAGCGTCGACGGCGACAAGTTCACAGATGCTCAAACGCGACAAGAGGCCGGTGAGCCAGCACGAGAAGTAGCATAAGTGAGACCTTGCTTCTTGCTTCTTGCTTCTTGCTTCAACAAGGTAAGGGTCTTGCAGCGAGCTGGAAGCAAGAACTCCGTCGATGTTTTGAGCGTGCATACGTATATCCCGAAGATGGAAGACAATGAGAAATATGGCTAAGGTTTCGCAGCCCAATAGAATGCAATTTGACTTTGAAAACTTGATCGTTGAGTTTTCCCAGTCGTGTTGCTGCATCATCGCAACTTTGTCCAAGCAGAACATCTCTATTTGCGTGGACATGGGATCTCACAAAGTGCTGCTAGTCAAGAATGGTGCTGCTGCAGTTGTGCAGATTGTTTTCGGACAAACGTGAAGAAGTCGAAGTTGTTCAACATGTCGAACCAACTTGAAGCTGATCTAAGACGTGTACTACAACTCGCAAGAGCTGAAGCTCGAGTTAATAAACAGAAGAAAAACATCAAAGGTGCAAATGGTAACAAGCCTCGACAACGTCAACCGGAACAGCGACACCGACATGATCAATACCTTACCGGATCGAAAGAAGGGCGACATACATTGCTGACCGCCAAAATGCAAGGACTCGCAGCAATTTACGCCCTTGATTCCAACTCAAGGCACTTAGGAAGTTGTAACAACAAGTCCGTTTTGTATTATAGCAACGAGGATCGACCGGAAGATGACGAAGTCTTACAACAACGCTTAGATGCTCGTCGGATATTATACAAACGACATTTTTCGGGTGAAATGGCTGATTCCAGTGGACGTAAACGCGAGATTGAACACATACTGGAAGCTGCAGCACGTGAAGCTCACTCTTCTCGTGCATTGGGTGTCGGTATCGGCGCTGCCGTACTCACAAAGTCTCAAACGATTTACTCTGCAAGTGCAGTCGAGAACGGGGCACTAACAATTTGTGCTGAACGAGTTGCAATCTTGAAAATGCTCACGTCTAGCGCCAACTCTCCATACCCAGTTATCGTAGCAATGGCGATCTGCAGTGAGCAACACAACTTGCTGCCATTCCCGTGTGGTGCTTGTCGTGAGCTTCTAGCAGATTGCGGAGATTTTCCAGTGTTTCTTGTCAACGCTCTAGGTGAGACTGAGGAAACGAGAAGTTCTGCATTGTTTCCACGTGCAAGACACTCGGAGTTAACGCAGATACTCGCAAAATCTCAACCTTCAGCAAACAAACCAGGTCCTGTAAGGACACAAGTATCTGGAGAATCAGGAGATCAAACACCTCTTGAAGTGAAGGACTGGACAACGGAACACGTTGTACGATGGCTTGAGCAAGATGTCAAGCTTCCTGAATATCGTGATGTTTTTGAGCGCAATAATGTTGATGGGTGTACGTTGGTGCTGCTAGAAGGAAGCGATCTGCAGCTTTTGTTAGGAATCACTCAACCGCTACATCGTTCAAAGCTACTCAAACATGTTGATCGACTGCGAGATCGGGAGCTTCTTGCACGTGGTCTTGACTACACGCAGCTTGAAGATTATCTCGCCGTGCTTGACATCGATCGTGTTAGTGCTGTGGCACAACTCAAAACCACATTTGACCATCTCGACGCTGACCATGACGGATTTCTAGACTTTAATCAAGTGAAGCAAGCTTTGTCACGTCTCCGCTGCACAATTCCACCGCAGCTTGCTTCGGATTCAAACACGACAGAGGCTTCAGCTCAAGCTGTAGAGAGGTTATTGCACAGTGAGGATTTGTTTGGAAAGGAAGCAGCAACCACAGGTAAAGTGTCCTTCCCAGCATTCGCTCGAGCATTCTCAAAGTTGGCAACACAACCAGCGGATACACCTGCTATCACGCAGGGAGCATTTGCAATACATGCCTTCGGTCCAAGACTTCCCGTGCTGGATCTAAATAATCTGCGCAAATGTTTCGAGCAGCAAGCAGCTCAAGCGATTTTTCTTGATGAACCTGGTCTCGTTCGGTTGCTGAAGGAACTTGGACAAAGTGATTCACAGAGCGTCGAGATAGCTTGTCGATGGATGGACGCTCAGGATGCCAATGATGGACCCAGCAATTCCATGAGTTTTGTCCAGTTCATTACTCGATATGCACAGCTTATCGACACCACTGAGGGTGCCGAGGCTACTGGTGTAACAAGACTGCAGCAGCTCTTCACGTCGTATGAACCAGTGCATTCTACGCATTTGAAACCTCGAACTGTTGTTCAACGTGCACTGTCAACATTGTTTCCATCAGTTCCAAACGATGAGGTGAGCGTTTGGTGCGCGAGCTTTTGGCCTGCGAAGTTACCAGGATCAAACAGCGATGATAGCAAGCGTAAAAAGACGATCACCACACTCAGCTTCCCAGAATTTACATTGGCATGCTTGGAATTTGCAGCAGAAATTTACGCCCGTGAACAAGAAGTAGCTTCTATCAAGCGATCTCTTCGAAATGACGCTCTGGTGCACCGGAGTCGCGTAGTTCACTTGCACAGTTCAGGTCACGTACGAATGTGTCCTCAACCTCCAGATGACGATGTCAAACCAATTCCAAAGACCAAACCGGCTTCCATACCTCAGCGTAGGACCCATCGTATTGATGATGACGATGGAAAATGTGCTGAAAGAGACGGTAAAGCAGACAGTGACGACGACGATAAATTCCGACATCGTAGACAAGGAATGCGCGAGCAGCAAGTGAATGAAGCATTTGATCGGTTCGCTAGGCGACATGGCAATCAAGTTCGCTCGAAAGATGATGATTCGAAGGAAAAGAGCGACGACGATGAAGACGAAAGCTGCATGTTGAACGCAGTTGAAGCGGCTCAGGCAACTTTGGAACTTGGTGCAGCCTTGTCACGAGAACAAGTTCTGCGCTACCTCGAGCGTGAGGGTCTCGGAAGAATACGTCGACGAGATATTTCTCGTACTGCATTTCATCGTCTAATGAAGCGACTGGATGCCAACCAGAGTTACCCCCGTGAGCTACTCCTCGATATTGAGGATAAACCGAACCAGCAGCGTGAAGCTTCCGCTTCTCCACGTAAGGGACGAACTACTAGTAAAAGTCCTCGTTATCGTGCATACAAGAGTAGACCAGACTATGACGAGTTCTTGCGGCAGAAACTTGCTACATCCAATGGAACTCAATGGGAAAAGGAAGTTGATGCACTTCGTCGGAAGCAACAACGCAAGGAACGACGAATGAACAAACACAGGAAGCACCATCGTCATAGTTCTCGCCACGGTGGCCGAAAACCTGAAAGCGAAGACGATGGCAAGAACGATAGTGACGACGACGAAAAACATGATAGTGATAGCGATTACACGGGCAGCACTGCTTCAGGGAGCAGTACTAGCTCCAAACACGTGCGTACACGCCAGCACCACAAAACTTCACGCAGTCGGAATCATTCACACAAGCAAAAAAGCCGTAGGCATCGCACTAGAAATCGTTCAAAGTCATCTGACGCTTCCACAAAGAGCGAAACATCTTCAACCGATAGCACGCGAACCCATCGTCGAGGACGTTTTGAGTCAGGAGCTCGAGTAGCAAGCATGATCCATGGTCGAGGCACGATCGAACGTGTTTATCGAGACTACTTCGTAGCCGACGTGCACTTTGATAGTGGACGTCATCTCCGCAACGTCGAATTCAGTGGTTTGCGTTTGCTTGATCCCGAGGACGAACTTCTAAGTGGAACTGGAAAGACAGAGCTTCTTGTGGGCTCGCGTGTCACCATAGCGCACAAGGGAACTAAAACTCGACGACAGGGGAAAATTGTCTTGTGTCGTACCGACGGAACCTTTGACGTCTTGATCAACGAATTCGGTCTCGCTCAGACTCTGAAGCGTATCGCTCGAAGTGCTTTAGCCCTTGCAAACGTGAAACCCACAATTTACCGTGAAAGAGCTCGAGTCATGGTCCGACAGCGCACAGAATACTTGCGAGGCAGAATTTGCACGTGCCGAACGGACGGGTCTTACGACGTCAAACTCACTCGATCTCCTCACAAAATCATCCAGCGTTTAGCCTCAGAGCTCTTAGCACCTGATGACGGGGAAGATGGCGACAGCGATGATGAAATTGAGACCAACAACGATCCTCCTGTTACAAAACCAGCAAGAAAAGAAGACTCCGATGATGATTTCGAGCCGAAATTCCGTCGTGGTGACCGAATTGAAGCTCGTTTCGGTGGTCAAAGCGCATACTACCCCGGCACGATCGAACGTGTCCACCCCAACGGTTCGTACGATATCTCGTACGACGATGGCGACGAAGAAGAGCGTGTCGCTCCTCACTTGATCCGTTCTCTCTCTAAACAACCAGTTTCTCCCAAGAAACCCTCGGACGACTACGAGTCCGATTTCTTCGACAGTGACTAGAACCAACAGCACGAAAAACAACACCAAGTCCATGAAAATATCTATTCCAATGTCCTCATCCTCTCTCTTAGATGACAGCACGGTACGTGACATAACGTCCTGCTGTCTCCGATGGACGAATGATCTTGACCACTTGTCCACGCGTCATGCCGTAGTATCGAGCAATGGGGTCCGTCACTTGCATCCTCGGCAATTGCGAGTCCCGAATCCGGTATCGCTTGAGCAGTGCTGCCTTCTCGTCACGTCCAAGCACACGATGCACTGGCACCAACGTGTGCTCCGTGATGTCCACAAGGAGCTCCGTCTCCTTGAAATGCTCGATCTTGTAGCGTGGCGCCATCTCGTTCAGAGCCTGACGAGCGAATGGCGTGATCCCTTCTTGCACTACGAGGATGGCTTTGGTCACATTCTCGTCCTTCATGCGGTTGCAATAGTTGCGAATGGGTTTCACGCCCACTTTCGTGTCTTCTGGGAAGAAAACAAACAAATTATCGCTCGGGTCGTCCATCTTTTCCACGAGAATTGTCATCATCTCTCGCGTCGGATTGTCGCCGAATTGCGTCTGGAAAGCTTCGGGCGTCATCACGAGCTCGTTCTCACTCACGATGTAGCCGCGGTTGTGCAGCATCTTGACGGTCGTCTTGCGTACGCGGTACAGACGAGAGGCCTCGGGGGTGAGCTCCGACATGATCGTCGACGGGTGAATCGAATAATGGGAAAGCTTCTGGGCCAGTCCTCCGTTTCGTGTGGCCCACATTTGAACGTTGATTGGGTATAAAGTGGAAGAATGGGATCGGATTGGATAAAATGTTTAAAGTGTAAAACGTGTGTCAGTTGATATTACAATATATGGTGAAGCTGTATTTGAATGATTTTACTGTATGACATTTACGCATACCATCTACCGGCGGTAGATTACCGCTCTAACAAAAATGAAAATATTAATGCTAACGTCGCACGTCAACGACTATTTGTACGGTTCAAATTACAGAGCCGCCTGCTTTTTCTGCTTTCAGTAAAACTTTACTACTTTTCTGTGTCGTTAGTCGCTGCGGGTTCCAAGCCATATAGTCCGATAACAACGCAAACACACAGAAATATGCTGTATCAATCGAGGCATCACTTTTGCCATACAACAATGACAAAACCTTCGTATTCCCAGCGTAAGTCAGAGACGATCTAGTTTGAATCTTGTATACTGCAGAAACCACCTTATAGGCTTTCATAAGTAAAATTACTTGCCTACTACAAAACAGTAGTAGTAAAGGTGCCTATTTAACG
>PCFV01000446.1:0-26111 GCA_002812785.1 Phytophthora litchii | reverse complement strand
TAGCGGACACCCCGAACTCTAGTTTTGTATGACAAGAGATTTTACATCGCATTGATGATATTAACATGAACCTGATATGTGACGACAGGAGAAATGAACGTGAGTTCGAAATGTAAAACTTTCGTGGACGAGATCACCGCACACTGGCTACTCTGGGTGTAACTAGCCGTCTAAATCGCATCAATTCAAAGCAAAATGGACTAAACGCAACATTGACTAGCACCGTAGAATGTGACGTTTTCTGATGGAGAACTGCATGTTTTACTGTACTCAATTCAAAATATTCATTGGGGTTGCTATTGTTCAAAACTTCACCGTCGTTCGTGTCGGACTTCTAAATTGAATCGGATTGCGTTGGCGTGAAATCTGCCAACTCGCTCTTGTGACAAAAAGCCACAAATCTGACCTCCGAGCTTTTCGGAGGATCTTCAATTTGCTTGATTCCAGAGAAACGAATTTGCGACTGATTCCTCAGTGATATTCGCTTTATCTTCGTTCAGGCATGCATCCAATACATGACGAGCTTCTACTGTCCACTTGATAGGTGTGGGTGCTCCTTCAGTATGACCCAGCAGTGCTGTGCACTATTCACTTCGCGAAATTGTGTCAGAGTAGCAGAAATCTACCTCGACTCGTTCGAATGAGCCTCGATTATACTGTGGATGACAGTGAATCACTCATAACACGTGTCCTTCAACAAACTTGTACTTCAACAAACGATTCATCGGTTTTGAACGCAGCGCTGCTACAGGATTTCTCACTACTGGTACGATCAGAGCGAGAACATCGAATGGAGTGGACCCCCAAACCGGGGGAAAACGCTTTGCCGGTGGAAATCAAGGCATATGTAGCCCTGGGCTCCATTTTCTACGTCAACTAGACGCTTTCTGCGTCCAATGGGTAAACACTAACCGAGTCGCAAGTACTAAGTACTCGATGGAAGACTCCACTGATATCAGTGCACGCATGCAAACGCCAACCAGTGAGTAATTTACGGTTGCGTTTACATGTAGAAAAGTCTTGATTTTCATGTTAACCAACTAACATACATGCATCTATCCAGCATATTTGAGATTGTCCTCAGCTTCGCATCTACTATGGCCACCATGGATACACATTTGGCCCTTTACGTCGAGCACCGAAAACGATGCATACAGCTAAACTACACGAGTGCTACGGTAATCCAGTGATCCTCATAAGATGTAGCTCAACGCAGCTCCTATCCACATGCCCTGGTATGTCATGTACCCAGCAGCAGCACCTCCGACGTTACAAAATGGGAATGCTCGAACGTCCAGCTGAAGGTCTTCCTGTGATCGTCTCGTCGACAGGTCCTCACGAAAAGGAGCTTCAACAAACACTATCAACACCACATCCGACAATACTCTAACAACGCATTTTAGTGTGCTAAACTGCATTTCCAGAGCTACAAGATGTTCATAGAGAGCATTTCGTCGCCAACCATTTGTCGTTGTCACCATCAGATCCCCATTGCAAACCTCGTATCTCACCGTTTACACCAAAATGGTCCTGAACTTTTCTGAAGGGTTTGGCTACATATGGGGATAAAACAGCCCTCCCTCTGCGCTACTTAAGCCAGTAACGATCGCACGGAGCAGCGTCCATCAAGTCTTCAGTCCGCCATGACGCGCATCCGGCGTATGCTCGATGCTTCGTCGTCTTCGTCCGGCTTCCCGTACGCTATCGTCATCGGCTCTGCCGTAGGCGTCTTGGCCATCCTCCTCGTCGTCGTGGGTCTCTTCTTCTACTGTAAAGAGCGCAGACGCAACAAGGAATTGGCACTCGAGCCCTACGTCAACTTGGCGCCCAATCCACCAGCCAGTCAATTGTCTCCAGGAATTGCCACGGCCGCGAATCAACACTCCATTAACATCAATTCCAAGCTCATTACGGGGTCTATGGATGCCCATGCAGGGTTCTACGTCATGACGTCTCCTGTGAACACGAGTGTGCTACCTCCTGCAGTGCTGAAACCTACGAGTCAAAGCTCTTCGAGTAGAATGGATCAACCGTCCACGTCGTTCCTACTTGCGAGCGATCCGAGCCAGAAACAGAGCTTCGAACGGAGCTACGAGGAGACACAAGATCTCGATGCCTTTGATACGTCCGCACGGAGTCGAATTAATTCGTTTGAAGGTCATGAGAGCTTCCGACGAGCTATGGGATACAGTGACAACAGCAGCAGTGCACAGACTGCTAATAGTAATAGCAATAATAATGATGCAGCGTGGCCAAGTTCAGGACATGGAGGATTGTGGGATGATTCGGCGATTGTGGCAGCTCGTATCCCAATGGATCGAATTAATACTGGGGAAGTCATTAGTCGTGGAGGATTCGGTGAAGTATTGCGGGGAACATACAAGGAGAGAGAGGTGGCCATTAAGAGATTGTTGCCAGAAACGAGGAAGGATTTAGCCAAGATTGAAGAGTTTCTGGCTGAAGTAAAGCTTCAGGCGGCGTTAGAACACGAACGTGTCGTGAGATTTGTGGGTGTGGCTTGGGACTCGTTGACGGATTTGTGTGTGGTGTCGGAGTTCATGGACGGTGGAGATCTGCGAGCTCTGTTGATCAAGTTTGATGAAGTGGACCATCGACCTGTGGGCTTTGATGCTGTAAAAGCTCGTGTTGCATTGGATGTATCTCATGCGCTTACGTACTTGCACTGTTTAGATCCTATGGTGTTGCATCGTGATCTCAAGTCCAAGAACATCTTACTAGATAGAAGATGGCGCGCTAAGCTCACGGACTTTGGTGTATCACGAGAACGCAGTGATCGCACAATGACGGCTGGAGTGGGTACGTCGCTGTGGATGGCTCCTGAAGTCATGATGGGTGAACGATACGATGAGAAGGCCGATTTGTTTTCGTTTGGCGTCGTTCTCAGCGAACTGGACTCGCACAAACTTCCTTACGCAAGTGCCAAGATCACGGAAACTGGACGTGTTATCCCAGACACAGCGATTCTACAGCTTGTGTCCAGTGGTCGACTCAGTGTAGACTTCACTCCACCCGCATCTCCAGCGCTCGAAGCTATGGTGCATCTTGGCAAGGCCTGTGTGGCATTTGAGCCGGATGCACGACCCACAGCATCGCAAGCTCTGTACCAGATGCAGCTCGTCATGCGTGCCTTCGCACAGGAAGAAGCCGAGGCTTCCTACGTCTTTTAAGTTAGTCTTCGAAGCTAATGCCCATCCGTCAATCTCTCACTTGTTTCAAGCAGCGCGTCAGCCACGTACACGACTTCTACTCATCGCGTTGCATTACAGCACTACAGTATTTCCTTAGCTATAATCTTGTAATTATCCCTTGTCTTGTTAACGCTCGTGGCGTCCTGTTCATTCCTACACTTCCACAATTAATTCTCCGACTACAATGCGACGGCGTCCTCCTTCTCGTACACTACATGAATCACTACATGTTTTATTCCACTCCTTCACGCTGCACTACAGGCAGCACAGCTCTGGAGTCTCTGTAATACTTCACGAGTTGTCGGGCGCTGCATAGGGTTTTGGCGCATACAGGCGAGCGCGATCTCACGTACTTCCGTCGGGCAGTTTGCAGCAAAATGAGGTCTTAGTTCACCGCTGGCCACAAGGTTCAGCACTTGGAAAGCCCGCAATTTCTCGCCTGACCGTAAATCTCGTGCGCTATGGTATGGTCCTCTGGCTTCTGAGTCAATCTCGGCAAGAAGCACTCCGAACGCATAAATATCGCTGGCTCGTGTGGGTGAACCTCCCGTAAGCAGCTCTGGGGCTGTCCAGAAAGCGTTGCCAACACCTGCTGCCAGCTCTTCCTGATCTATCGGCGGTGAACCCTCCGCTGCAGGAGTCAAATCAATAAGTTTCGGCTCGAATCGATCGCTCATGGCCACTTTCCTTGCTCGAAGCACTTGATACACAATCGGCTTCGGACGACGCGTATGAAGATACAACAATGCTCGAACAATGCCAATTGCGATAAGTAATTTGTCATCGATCCAACTTGCCAATGTAAGTCCCGACCCTGAACTCTGCAGCGACGGAGGTCCTGTCATTGTCGTCTGACCTGTAGCTGCTGAAGACGATGATCCCCCAGAAGCATCTGATAGCGTCGACGACGACATTTGCTGGTTCATCTGCAGTCTACGTTTGCGACAGCGACGTAAGAACGACGCTAGATCTCCATGTGCAACATATTCCGCTACAAAACACAAAGAGCGTAGACTCTGTCCCCACGCAACTCCAAGAAACTTGGCAATGTTGGGATGTTCCAATGACGCAGTCAGTTGAATTTCATGCACGAAATTCAAAAGTGCTGGAAACACGTCGTCGTCCTTGTCTGGTGGATTAAGTCTCTTGACAACAATCTCCTCTCCTTCAAACTGACACAAGTACAATTGCCTCGTTGCATTCTCTCCTAAAATTCGTTCAAAGGCGATTTTATCCACTGCAAGTCGCTGCGTAGCGAGTTGCGCGTCATGATGTAAGATGTGGAAGATCTGGTCTCGCTGAGGTGTCGTCAACACATAGTCGGCAACGCTTAAAGCGGTCAAACTCCTGCAACTTCCGCTCTTGGCGGAATTGATAGTACGTCCACTGCCACTGAGCCACACGTTCTTAGTCGAGTTGTCGGTGTCTTTAAAGGACGAGAAGGAGGCCATAGGGTCCATAGGTGACACCACAGCCGGTGTATTGTCTGCAGGCTCAAGTCCTGCGTGGCGTCCCTCAAGGATCGGAGGTGTATCAAACGTCTCGATCGCTTCGGATTTCTTGTGGTGACGACGACCTCGACAGAGCCATAGGAGCACTAGAAGCAGTGCGAGTCCCCCGAGGATGATTGGAATGAGATACAATAGGTTAAAGCTATCCGAGTCGTCCGATTGGGATCTTGCCTCGAGACGCCGCAAAGCGCCCATTAGTGTGAGAAAGACTGCCACACAACGGAGACCATGCAGCAGTGGAGCTCGAAAGGGATAATGGCGGCCTTGAGACGCGATATCGAACCCACTATGATCGAGAATGGCAGTGGACGTACTTTACCCACGCGTGCAGGCCAAATCTCGACTCCCTATGGATTTCGCAATGGTCTGCTCGATGCATGGGTTCAGTCGAGGGTGACGATACATTTCATGGCCCCCAAACTTACTACGGACAGCGATTATGTGAGGGTTTCACGATTGAGCTAACGACCGACGCCATCGCAATTGGAGGCCGCCACGAAAAAACTTGCATAACGACAAGTCGAGCGCAAGTTTCAAGAGTACATTTTGCTACATGTTGTTGCTTGCTATGGCTAAAGTGCTTGACGCCCATGACTTGAAGTTGTCAACGTATTAAATATCTATGAGGTTTGGCACAGCTGGTGGAAACGGCTGGATACGCATGAGGTAATATTGACATCCTGGTGTTGTACTAGTACATGTAGCATCGCTACCGATCCTGTTGGCTCAGCGTATGACTAAGCTTGGGGTCTGGGCTCTGCAGCAGCTTCTGCAGCTCGGCCGATACCTGTGCGGCCGAAGGGCGTTCGAAAGCATCCAGCGCCACGCAAGACTTGCCCAGACGCACGACGGCAGCGGTAAGGCGGTAGTCCACCTCTGGTAATGATGACCCTCGTCGCTTGTGTCTGGCTCTTCTTGAGCTTGCAAAATGCACTCGAACATGCCCCGCTGCGACCTTTTCGAGCAATTCGGCACTGTCGCCATGTTCACTAAATCGACTACTGTAGCCGTAGGGAGCTGCGATCGCATCCAGTTCTGAAAGCACAATTCCAAACGAGAAAATGTCGGTTTTGGCATTACTACGTTCACCACGAAGCACTTCGGGTGCACTCCAAAGAGAATCGAGACGACTGCGTTCTCGTTGTAACCTGTCCGTCACTCCGATCGGGACGAACGTTGTCAAAAGTCTTGGGGGGATAATTGTGGCTGATTTATCATGGCTCGGTCTCGTGGGATCAATTGCTGGTTGGATGCTGCTGCCTTGAAAACCAGTCAATTTTGCGTTTAAACTGTTATCAAGAAGTATGTTTTGAGAACGTATTGCGCCGTGCACAAGCCCTTGTGCATGCAAGAAGCTCAGTGCACTCGCTACCTGTGATGCGAGGTATACTTTCTGGCGGCAAAACCCTCGTCGTCCGAAGTCATCTCGCGTAAGACCAAGTTGGTGATGTCGTCGACTTAAGAATGAGCGGAGGTCCCCACCCGCCATAAATTCAGATACCATACACACGTACACGAGCGATCTCCACGATACACCAAGGAACGACACCATCCCCGGATGTGTTAAGGCTGGTGATGTCACTAGCCGCACTCGCTCGAAAAACGCATCAACATTTGCACGCTCTCCAAGCCAATGTGGAAGCGGCTTCTTCACTGCTACTACTTGATCCCTGTACTGACCGCGATACACCTCGCTGTTGGTGCCACGCGCGACGAGTTCATTCAGAGAAATCTCACTGATTGAGATGCGAGCCCTTTGAACATTCGGATGATTCCAGGACTCGCTCGCTTCAGTTTCTTCCTGCAGAAAGCAAGACGTTCGAGAGCCGAACGAAATCGATGATGACAAGAAGGAGCTGTCGTCAAGGACATATAACTCCTGATTGTCGTTGTCAGGCGATCTCCTCGTAGATGCCTCAAGCGTACCAGGCGATGGTTCAGGAATGATATCCTTATTCATTCTCCGTCGGCGCTTGTGACCAACAAAGAGAATGCAAAGCATGACCAAAATCACGAGGCCGCCACCTACGGCGATACCGAGTTCATCGTCGGTGATTGAAGATCCTTCAGAAGAGGAAGAAGATGACGAGGGGATAGGCGCTTGGACCGTTCGTTCCGGTCGTGGGGCTGTGGTATCGTTTCCAGCATCGAAAGTTGCGCTTCCTGCGACAGCAGACCCTGCTTGAAGGATAACGAAGTGCACGGAATGCCTCTGCTTCAGCTCTGACACCATAGTTGTGACGCAATGCCGAGCGGTTGACGAGTAGCCGAAGGGTGTGCTTTCGCCTCACCGCAACGACTACCTCACCAATTCGCCAACACCCGTGTGTACCAGCCTGCCGGTTGGTTAGTGCTGTCTGGTACGAAATGCGAGCACGTTTGTGATCTCTGTTCCGTCGTGAGATGCCGCAATGACCGCCGTTTGCATCTCCAGCCTGTGGAGTCACGACATTGCAGCTCGCAGGACACTCGAGTGCATTTTGACTGGCTTTGCGCAACGGCCACTGCTGAACGCCCATGGGCACTCGTGCGGACACTTACAGCCTCGACGCTTGGCTTGGAGTCGTTACGCCGCTTTCCACAAACCAACTGCTGCACGCAAGAAGCAGCGATGCTCGTTCCAATCCAAGCACTGGGGTCTAGCCCAATATTTCCACACGATACTTTGAGACTGCAACCATGTCGAGGTTGTACTGGCACCCTGCGGGTAGCGATCTCCGTTCGGGTCTGGCTACCGTCTCCTTCAACTAGCCGGTGAACCGACATCCACGAACATGAAAAAGTATTGTGATGCCATTTTTCAGTTTAAGGATAGGTATCCCTTCAAGTGGATAGATAGACAATTTACAGCGTAGGCAGGATCTTGGACCGCAGCATGTAGACAATTTGCATGGCAGGTGGACGCTTGCTGGGGTCCTGGTCAAGACATTGAGCTGCTAGATCGCGAATGGCCCGCGGGCAGTCAGGACGGAACGGTGGTGAGGCACGTCCACTAGCGATGAGGGGTACCCAGTCCATGTCGTTCTTGCCCTTGTTCTTCCGCCCTTGGCTGAATGCGTATGGTGGCATGCATGTATCCAACTCGGCCAAAACCACACCGAAAGAATAGATGTCAGCTTTCTCGGAGTACCTCTCTCCGCGCAGAACTTCAGGGGCAGTCCAGAGCAATGTGCCAACTCCACTGGTCATTGTTTCGTCGAAGCTAGTCTCACGACTTAGTCCGAAGTCGCTCACCTTGGCTTGTAGATCTTCCGTGAGTAGCACATTCAGAGACTTCAGGTCGCGGTGCAGTACAATGGGCGACAAAGAGTGCAGATACACGAGTGCATTCGAAATATCCGCTGCGATAGGCAGCTTGTCCTCTTTCCATGTGAGATGCTTGCTGTTGGGCTGTGCTAGGAAATGTGCAAGGTCACCGAGGGCGACATATTCCGAAACCATGCACAGATCGGGTAGAGTGCGCCATGATAGGCCGATGAAGCGGACAATGTTCGGGTGGTCCAGGAACGCAGCCATGCGAATCTCCCTCGTAAAGTCCTCGAGTGCCTTAATTTCTTTATCACCAAGGAGAGCAGAAGCATTCATCCCAGATGAATTCCGACTGGTATTTGCAGCCGCAGCGCTCGCTACAGCTGCTGCAACAGTGCATTTAATGGCAACCTGCTGTCCCTCATATTCACCACGCCACACTTCGCCGTTCGGTCCACTTGTCATTTTCTCGCGATAGACAATGCCTGCAAAGGCGATACGCTTGAGCATAAGTTCTTGATCGTCACAGAAAGCTGCAAGCTCCGGGGACCGCATGCGGAAGCTCTCATTTACAGCTTCAATCTGCATGGCGTTGTCGAACGACGGGTGCGGTCCGTTATTGGACACATATTGTCCAGACATGTTGCCGTTTCTCTGCTGTGGTTCTCCATGGAATGAATGGGCTTGCATGAAGAATGTGTTGTTTTCATTCTCGTGAAGACCATCCTTGGAGAAGGTTTTGGAGCGTCGCCACATGAAGAAAAACACCACAGCCGCCACTAAGAAGATTCCAAGCAGCACACCCAAAACGATAGCAACAGTTGACGAAACCTCGGACGATCCTGAGTCCCCAGTAGACGTCATCGACGTGTACTCTTCATCCACCCAGAGCTTTACTCCGAGTTCAATCTCTGGTGTGCACCACGTGCGTTCCTGTACATTTTCATCCACAGCTTCAGCGTCCACCACTTGACACGGAACAATGAACTGAGCACCATTGGGACACGTGTCATCATCCATTGTCCACGTACTCTTCTGTGCCAAGAGATACAGCTCCTCACTTGCGTTTTCATACTGAAAAAGCTGCGGATCAAAGCTCTCGTCGATCTGTCCATCCACAGACCACATGGGTCCACCACTTGTCGTAAGTGTGCCAAAACTTGACCCCGTGGCTGCTGGACTCACTGCACACAGAGCTTTCGACTCGACATAGCTTGGATCACAGCTCGACATGGTGTACGAGATGACATTACTTTTGCAGCTCTTGAGTTCACATCTCGTGGCATTATCGAACGACATGGAGGACAGGAACACGTCGCTCATTGTGCGACCGCAGAGCACATAGATCTGCACATAGTTGTTGGAAGCGTCCGAGTCCGCACGCACCCAGCCAGCACTCCAGAGCATGGCTCGCTGGACATTTTCTTGGAAGGAGCTAAAGTTGGCGACATCGCCCACAAGGTCGATGAGTGCCTGATTGAGACTGGAAGGTGCAGTTGGTTCTGTGATGGCCGAGTTGTCGTGCAATTGTGCTGCAATGTCTGTTCGAGCGTGGACGTTGCTGAAGAGTGCTAGAGCTAGCACTAGCGATAGAAACAGGAATGGCATGGCCGATGCCAAGCCTCCAGCTAATGACAAAATGAGACCAGAAAAGCTTTTTCTTGTGAACTGAATAGATAACGGTTGGGTACGTGGTAGAGAGACTGGATTGGTGGAAAAATGGCTGAAGGAGAGGAATGATTGGAAGAAAAGGAAGCATACCTTGTTTAGGATAAAAGTTTGAAACGGTCGCTGATGGCAGATGGGTTCATTGGCAGCAACTCGACTGGAAGTGCCCTTCATGGGGCAACTCGACTGGACCGACATACGGCGAGTTTGGACCTCAGCAACTGTGCTCCATGGCAACGGAGCAACGTGCGCAGCAAGGTGTTGCCACCACCTCGGATATCACAAAGTGAACCCGTTTGGCTTGAGGTGCTTCAACTTGCTTGACATGTAAAGTCACGTCATCGCACTGTTTGCCGATCCTAGGCAATTATTGGCCCAACATGGCGCCAATAATTGCGCAACCTGACAATCTCGTCGTCGGCTTTGACCCATGGCAACGTGGCAAGTTGCAGTTACAAAGTGTTTGGAATGCGTTGAGTCCAAAGCGATTGGACAAGTGGTAATCTGCTAAGCATACAAGGTGTACAAACTGTTGCCAATGAAGTACTTTTCATCATACCTACTCGGTCTTCGACGAAGTCAAGGAGGTTCTGCTACAGAAAGCAATTCACGAGGGACAGTAATGGCACAGACGAAATGCACCAGTGGGTGCGATTAAGAGAATCGCATCGAGTCATTTCATCGATGCACGCGCTTCCACACAAAGAAACATACCAAGGAGCACTAAACGAAGCGAAGACTAGGATATCTCGCAGTTTTCAACCGTTATCTTCCTAAGTGAGTGATAACTTGGAGAAACCCAAGAGTCAATTACTCGACCGAGCTGTGACACCAAAAACTACGTCGCATCGTAGTTCTTAACATGGCCAAAGCCTTGAGGTTCTCGTAGCTATTCTCCAACGGAGCTTAGCACTTGCTCGACGTAGCTCTTCGCACCACCTACTTATTCATCTTGGATGGAGGTGCTTCACGCGGATCGCGATCGTTAGTAACCGGTTTATGGTCGCGCTTCGACACCATGTACCAAGCTGCTGCTCCAACTCCAGCCGCAACGAGCAGTGGAGTCCTATCCAGTTACAACCAAAACCCAACATCACCACTCTTCCCTGGAGCAATAAAAGCACACACTGCAATACGTACGTCCACTTGCCACTCTTGACGTTGTTGGCAATCTTACTGGGGTTCTCGAACGGCGTCGTCATGTTCTCTCCTTGACTATTTCACGAATGAAGCATCTATCGCGAAGAAAACATCAGTCTGGGACCCGCCACAGCATGAGAAGCTTTTCAGCCATTAAATTAACGATCTCGAAACAATGTATTTGCATTGTGTTAGTCTTCCTGGTGCTTTTTCTTGCGGGGCTTCTGCGGATGCATGCGCAAAATGGCCTCGTTCCACTGGCTAGCGTCCTTGTCCGAGAATTGGCGCTCCTTCATCTGGTCGTACTTGTACCAGGCCGCAAAGAGTCCGAACGCTGCTACCCACGATGCGATGCTGCAGATGCATACACACAGTCAATGTACTTGCCATTCGTAGAGCTCTAGTCGTTGTTAACGCACCGCACATTGCGCGGGTTCCTCTCGAAGAGCTTGGCCATTGTGTTGTGTAGGCCCCAGATTTTGTATGCGATTTGTATGCATGAAAATAACTAGTTTCGACGCCTTCCGAAAATAGTCTATTTTCGGCAACAACACTAGTGACGAGGTCAAGAACCGTGAATATGAGTGAAACGTCGTTCTGCTAGATTCATGACTTTGTGTGCGTTTGAAGAGGGGAGTATATAATACTATAGTATATGTGAGTCAAGGGAACTGGAAGGACATTCCGCTCGCTGGTAGATTTGACGGATTGTTAGTTGTCAACAAGTACAAGATGAGTTTCGGAGTGACACTTGCTAGGAAATGGAGGGAATATCCAGGGAATATCCCTTTGTTCTTGGATTGAAACTGCGGTGGCTTCGCTAGTAGCTCACTTTTCAGGGGTTCATTATCTAACTTTCGTGGCGAGGAGCACAACTAAGAGCAAGAAGAAGAAAACAACACTTAAAATGATGACGTGCCGTGGAAACAACAAGTCTGGTCAGAGATGTGGGACTCGATACGGCTTGGACGCAGAAGGATTTTGCAAATGGCATAACCCAAACGCCATCAAGTGTCGAGGTATTGCCAAAAGTACCAGACTGCACTGCAAGAAAACCAATGACTTGAATCAGCATGGGTTTTGCAAATTCCATCAGAATCAAGATACTACCCCGTATTTCGTGGACATCCCCTACACCAACCAATGTCTTGGCATCGCGTCATCATCTGGTTGTCGATGTCGTAAGGACTGGGAAATATTTGCAAATGGATATTGTAAGTATCATCAACACCAAGTGCCACGTTCAAAGCCATCGCAAAGCCAAGAATGCATACAGCGAGTGCGTATTGGTTGGATAATTCAAGAAGAGCGTCGTCGCATGGCACGATGTGGACGTCGTTAATGTGGCTCTGCCCATCGGCTTGAATGCAAGAACTCGGTGACAAGACCATGCTCAATGTAGCAGTTAGGCCAGAAATGTCGAAAGAGATAGCAAACCCAGCCTAACTGTAAACACGACAATTGTGTTGATCAGTTTGCGGAGTTAGAGTATCTCACTCGACCAAAATGCAATGACGAGGATATCACATGAACAATAATCTTGGTCGCACCCAAGCAAACGATCGTTGTAAGCGCAAAGAGATTGAGCAATGCCCTCGTGCAAGTACATGTTGATATTTTAGATTGTTCAAGGCACGCAGTGTAGCAGCATCATGCCAACGAACTTAGAATGATATGAACAGAAGAGTGTTTGACATCCTAGTTTCACCTCTTGGAACTAGTATGCCTGACAAGAACAAGGGACCTGAGCAGTAGACAGACACCATTCTTGCTCGACAGAGGACTCATCTGTCTGACAGATAGTAGGTATCTGTAAATCTGGGCTCGACTGAGGAGACCAGATATACCTGACGGCTGGAACTTTGTGAGTTCCCAGTCACCGACTGATGTCGTGAAAAACAAACCTTAGTACCGGCTGACTCATTCAAATCACAAGAGAGTTTTCCTCCAAATCACCCGAGAGGCTTCTTCCATTCCAGATGCCTACATCTTGGTCAGTGCGTTGAACGCAACCTGAGCTTCAGCCAATTCAGAATTATCTTATGCCTTTACTGGAGGTGGAGTGTGTTCGATCGCTGTTTGTGAAATACTGGTGGGTTACTTGTAGCATCGTCGATCGTTAACTGTTAGGTAGATTGGCTCGGATTTCTGCTTCACCACCTGTGTGCAAGACATGCTCGCTAACACTTACCTGCAGTAAGAAGCTGAAAGTCCCGCGTCACGTCGGGCGAGGGCAGCGCGAGCTGTCCAAGGTGTACGCAAAGGGCGATCCCGAGCGATCCTACCTGAAGCAATTTCTTTTGCTCGCTTGCTGCATTCACTCACAGCACTGCTCACCCGACGAACTTACTTCGCATTTTGCAGTCTCCATCCACGTTTCTTCATTGCTCGCTACAGAATGAACGCGATCGCTCTCATCGCTAGTGGAGTCATAGTGCTCGCTTTCGTTCCGTCGGTGCTGGGTCACGGCTACATCACGGACCCCGCTGCTACCTGGAAGGATGGCTACGCCGTGAACGGCTGGGGTAGCTCTATTGACAGTAATATGTGGGGTGCCATCGACAATTCTGTCTACGGGTATGGCACGTCCGCCACAGTTGCGTTCTTTGAGGCCGAGTTCAATGCGTCAGGCTATAACTCGCTGGGCCAGTTCATCGAGACGAACCAAGTTTTGTATAGCGACGAAATCGACGAGCAGTGCGGCTACACTGTCTACGATGACAGTGCGCGCCAGACGATGCCCTCCACGAACTTGACGTACACAGGGTTCACACACCCTGGCCCGTGCGAGGTTTGGTGCGACGACACAAAGGTCCTGTTCGACTACAACTGCCAGGCGACGTACCCAGACATTCCCACCGGAATTCCGTACGACGAATCTCTCTGTGCTGATGCCAACCGCTTCACCATCTATTGGCTCGCCGTGCACGGTGCTCCGTGGCAAGTGTACATTGACTGTGTGTGGCTTGATACCGGCTCGAGTAGCGGCTCGGCACCTGCGTCAGTGACCGAGACAGTCTCTTCAAGTATCGCCACGGCACCACCCACCACTAGCAGCGGATCTACTGCCACGGCAACAACTGCATATCCCGATACATCTTCGTCTTCGGCTGGCACGGCTAGTACCACGACCACCACAACAGCCGCGTCAACTAGCAACGCTGCCACTTCGTCCGCTTCGACTGCTGAAACCTCGACGGACGACGAGACGGAGGCTTCCACTGCTGCCGAGGCCAATACTGGATCGGAAACGATCGCTACGACGGCGTCTAGCACTACTACGGAGACCACTGACACTCCTTCAGAATCCAGTTCAACAACAACGACGACGACTCCCTCGGTGTCCACAAGCTCGAAAACCAGTACGACGGAAAAGTGCAGTCGTCGTATGCGCCGACATTAAGCAGTCGCCACGAAGGACATGTCGTGATGTTTACTTTGTAGTGAGTAGTGTGCTTGTTCAGAACTGGTAATGCAATTCTACCATTTTATCCTGACCAAGTTGGTCAGGAGCAGATCGATTGTGTGTGTTGGTCATCAACGCACACAATCGATCTGCTCCTGAATGGTATATGTATCCTTTGCTGCATGACCGACCAGATCACGCGCATGGAGGAGAAATCCTCGGACCAGGTAAAGTCGGTGTTGTGCACAGTGTGCACAACACTGCACAGAAATGGGTCCCATGCACGGGCTTCAAGCATGTTCTCAACAACGCACGAGACCTGCAGAGTCGAGGCTCGAGTCATCAGTGAAACGAAAGAGATGGTTGAACCTACTGTAGGGCACATACTCTACCCGGTGGTCTGTAAATGTCGACTGTACGCATCGACAGAATGGAGGCTCACTATTTTATAAGTAAACTCCGCAGGGATCATTGACTCTTCGAGGCAACTTCGGCCAGCTTGTTGCTGGGATCCGGCTGGCGAGATGCAGAGACCGAGCTAACAGAAGGGCAAAAGCATTGCTGCGCTGACACCCATCTGGTGGTGATGAAGGCAAAGAATCACGCGCTCAGGCCTGGTCGCTCTTGTTTGCTTTGCGTTTAGCCCGACTTTTGCAGTTTTGATCCTTTACATCGTTGAGAAGGACACCCGTCCAGCTGGCTGGACAACGTTAATAATCTCGATCGCAATTGCACCGACATATCACAACGAGGTAAGAGGGCATTGCTGTCCGAACTGCCTGCAGTCCCTCACTCTCGAATTTGCAGTCTCCAGCATTCTACAGACATATAGATCAGCGGAAACATGCAGGTCATTGCTCTCATCGCAGCAGGAGCAGCCATCTTGGCATCCATGCCAGCCGTTCGCGGCCACGGATACATTTCGGACCCCGCTGCGCAGTGGGCTGATGGATATCCGAACAACGGCTACGGTAGCACCGTTGACAACGAGATCTGGGGTGTGTACGACAACTTCAAGTACGGCTACGGAGTGAACGGCACTCTTAACTTCTTCAAGGCCACTTTCCCCACGAAGGGTTACGACTCGCTTGGAGAGTTCATTGCTAAGAACCAGGAGCTCTACAGCAGCAAGACAGACCCCGACTGCGGTCTGACTATCTATAAGGATTCGGCTCGTTCAGCTCTACCGGCGTCCGAGCTCACGTACTCTGGCTTCACGCACACGGGTCCTTGTGAGGTTTGGTGCGACGATACCAAAGTCTTGTTCGACTACGACTGTCAAACCAAGTACCCTAGTATCCCAGCAAAGATGTCCTACGACGAGTCCAAGTGCGCGAATGCAAACCGTCTGACAATCTACTGGCTTGCTCTTCACGGTGATCCATGGCAGGTATACACGGACTGTGTGTGGCTGGAGGGCGGATCAGGCAGCGGAGCAGCCCCTTCGGCTGTTGGTGCCGGTGCCTCGACGGTCGGTGGATCTGGTTCGACGTCAACTTCCACTTCGACCACAACTACCACCACAGCCCCGACCGCTACTACGACTCCACCGGCTAGTACGACAACCACTGCTCCTAGCACTCCTACTACGGACTCGTCGGAGACTGCCGGTGAGGCACCAACCTCCGTCGATGAGACCCAAACGGCTACCACACCGCCAACAAGTACGAGAGAGGAGACAACCCCAGCTACTGAGGCCCCCAGTACTTCCACCACGACCACCGGTGCGAAGTGTACCCGTCGCAACTAGACTTATTGAGTGAGGAATCGGTTCGTTGTTGACACAAGTAGATGTCCGTCAACCTGTAATTGTCGTCAAGTACAAAATGCTGCAACCAAGGCTGCATTATCAATGCGTCGTTGTGTTGTTGACATCGAAGTTCGTTTCGAATTACTACAATTAATTTAGTTGTTGGAAGGTGCCGTGCAATTTACATCCATAGGGGAGGTTGGTCGATCCTCAATCCTTTCGTGCATCAAAGAGTGTCGCCGCTTTATTTACCCTTTACGCTTTCAATATCAACATCTGCTTTCGCTGAAACTGCAGTCAAACGTATTTATTATAAAACAGAGTATATAGTGTCATGTTGCTAGCGGTCATGTTGCTAGCGGTCATGTTGCTGGTGGCTTTACACGTGGATGCTAGTATTTACCAAGAGTTTAACAAATCTGTTTACGGTGTTTGTTGTGGTTAACACCAACATGGCCTTTGGACCACGAAACCTGGCAAAGTACCTATGCTATATTGTAGTTTAGCCGATGTTACTAATACCATGTACATGTATTCAAAAACACGTAGAGAATTGCCCGGTTTCATGATACTGTGCACAGCATGTCAATTGTACCTCATTTCGATGTTGATCGGCCGTCGTTTCATATAAAAACATAGTAGAGAGTCTCTGCCAGGTTTAGTTGAATTGGTGGAGCTTAACGACGACGGAGTGCACAGAAGTATCTGAGTAAAGCAAATCATATGGATAACCACGCCCCAAAATAAAGCTTTGCCTACCAAGATCCTAAACGGTAGCTAGTCCATATTGGGATCATGAGGTACAATGTACAGGAGTTCTATGATTCAGACGCGACTTCAGTTGCCACTTGCTGAATGGACAGTCGCAGCTTGCGTGATCATTGTCGTTTGTGGCAGTGCCGATAACCACGTGAATTGAACATGTCTTGAAGCAGAACACAATTCTAATCTGCTCTTATATTTTGCAGTCCTTACTGCCATTAACGACTACTCCTTGTAATGATTCAAAGATCTACCTGAGCATTTTCAACTCATGTCCATATCTCCGTCTGCACATTTCGAGCGTGATATAACCAAAGGCTCACTGCCACTAAAAGGTAAAATGAGGATTTGCGAAGCTTGATGCATGTACCGATGGTGAGTACCGTATATACTGTAGTCGGCAAGCCATACTATACATTTTGTACCCGATTCGTTGTGGTCTTCGTTAATAACGGTATGCTGGCACCAGCGTGAGCGGTGGGACTTCAACTGAACGGAGACGAGCAGATGCAACACTGCGCGTACGCTTTTGGAGCTCCAGCTTGGGACTTCGTTTCTGCTTTATTACACTATGCAATCTCATCCAAATTCTGTGCAACATAGGTATAGACCTCGAGGCCAAACTATCAACTTGCCCTTGCAACTGTGCCAATGGTGTGCAACTACAACAATGAGCAGTTTGACAACTAGCTGGGTGGTGGACGGCCTTAATGCAGAAATGCAGAGCCACATCCTCGATCAAGGACTGAGGTCAAGGTGCGCTATTAGCAGTCTTTATCGATCCGTGGTTTGGTCAATCGTGACGACAGCCAGAAAACCAAGTAAAGTCACTGCCACATACCGGGAAGCGGATTCCTAGCAATGATCGCACCCGTTCCAGCAAATTCACGCGGAATCCTACCGACAGTTTGCAGAAATCGAACACAAAGTGCTACACATTGCGGAGATGTATGGGACTCTTCTACGCAGAAATCTTGCTGGAAGCATCTGTAGAGAGAGGTCTGTTCAACATGCTGGTGCTGGGGAAAGACAGAGACCATGCTAAATGGCAAATCAATGATCGGTATCTTGTGATTAACGATCCATTCATTCTATCATACCATCATTGCTACTCAATAGTACTGATCGGAGCATTAACACGATCGATTTAGAAAGCTTTGCTCTCTTCTTCTTGGTCCTTTTAAAGGACTCATTTACTCTCTCAGCCCTCCAGCTGGCTGGATGGCATCCCTTTATCCGATCAGAGGGCGATACCGTACTAAAATCGTGGCTTTGCTGTCCGAACTGCGGACACACCACAGTTAACGGAGTCGTCATTCTCGAATTTGCAACCGCAGCAGCAGTCAACAGGGAACCAGAACTGGAAATGAAGGCCTTCACTATCGTCGCAGGAACCGCTCTGTTGGCATCAATGCCCACTGTCCAGGGTCACGGATATATCTCCGATCCCGCGGCACAGTGGACTCAAGGCTACCCGTCCAATGGATACGGCAGCACTATCGACAACAAGGTGTTTGGCGAAATTGACGGCGGAAAGTATGGATATGGACCCAACGGTAGCGTGAACATTATCAAGGAAATGCTGCCTACGAAGGGTGGCGGCACACTAGCTGCGTTTATCGCCAAGAACCAGAAGCTCTACAACAACAAGGTGGATCCCGAGTGCGGACTGACAGCCTACAAGGACTCCGATCGCTCAAAGCTACCAGCTTCGAAACTTACATACACGGGTTTCACGCACCCTGGTCCGTGCGAAGTTTGGTGCGACGACACCAAGGTGTTGTTCGCTGATGATTGCCAAGCCAAGTATTCGGCCATTCCTGCAAAAATGTCGTACGACAAGTCTAAGTGCGCGAACGCGAACCGCTTGACGATCTATTGGATCGCCGTGCACGGAGAGCCGTGGCAAGTATACACGGACTGTGTGTGGCTGGAAGGAGGTTCCGGCAGGGGCGAGGCGCCAACTGGAGGTGGCTCATCGACGGTTGCAGAGGGACCAAGCTCGAGCTCGACGCAGACTACGACTGCTCCGTCCTCCAACGCGTCACCGTCGACCAATTCATCCCCATCAACCAATTCGTCACCATCGACCAATTCGTCCCCATCGACCAATTCGTCCCCGTCGACCAGTACGACAGATGCGCCTACAACGCCATCGACGGAAACAGAGTCTTCCATTGCGGGTAAAGCATCGAGCTCTGTCAACGAGACCCCATCGACGCCTGCGACGGAGGCTCCCAGCACTTCCACTACTACGAGCCAGAAGTGCGCCCGTCGTAAGTAAACGTGACGGATATACCGCACGACACTGTAGATGTTCGTCTAGCCCAAGCATTCATGTTGTCCAGTAATAGTACAAAATACAGTAGCACACCGTGCAAATTGCGCGGTGGAATACCAACATGTTGTGGTGTTCGTACCAATTCGTCTTCATGGTCACTGGAATGGCTGCGAGGTGTCACCGTGTGGCACTCTGGAAGTCGAATCAGTACGAACACCGTGTCACGATGGTTTCGACGATCTGCAACCTCCACACGTCCTTTACGTTGGCTTACGCTACGGTTCGTGAATGTCGGCAGGTCGTACAGAGTCGGCGATATTTTCACCAGCAGAAGCGTAGACGATGTACTTAGTCAGAAATCTCGTCACAGAACTACCGTGTGAGCTACACAGGTGAGTTGTTGTGAGCTATCCTCCGCTCGCAGTACACCTTTCCAGGCGTAATTCGCAAAGTGTTACCGTAAATGAGGTTCAGAATGAGCAAAATCGAATTCGCTACCTGTAAGTGCAAAGTCGATTTGTCGACGAATTTGTTTATGCTCATGTATCCTGCATGGGTATGTACCTACTTGGAAAGGTGTATGCCTCCTCGAGTTAATAAAACACATGTACAACTCAAGACGATTAGCGAGACGAACGATTCCTTATCGTCGAAACTACATGCGTATGGCCGAATGTAATAGCAAGCGGGGTCTGTTCAATGTACATTTGGCAATTTGTCATGCCGAGATCATGTCGAGAGGACAACGAATCTGCAGTTATGTAAGGTTACATACATGCCGCAATGCGTGACAGAATTCACAGTTACCTCGTCCAGTATGGTCCTTTGCTTTCAGACAGGAGCTTACTGTAAACAGATTTTCGTTGTAGCATGTACTCCATACAGCAATTGCAGTACGCATGTTATCTAGCGACTGGCATAAATCCCTCGGCCCGAGTCTACAGTAATTCGCGACACGGAGAAAAGGGATCTGTCAGGCATGGACACCGTCATAAAACTAACGCGGCCCCGGAACTGGCTGTCAGACCACCGCGCCTGAATGCAATAAACACTAAATGCCTTATGTGGTAGGGGAAAATATCGATTGTTTCACAAGGACCCGAAGCTTCACTCTCGGTGTATATGTATCAAACCCCTTGAGACGGCACAGCGATCTTGTTGACAAGCATGAATCGATTCTGTCTGCTCCGCGATCTGCTAACCGTTCCTCTAAACGCAATATTTCTACTTCCACATACAAACACCAAGTATACTATCGTGAAAATGTGCAAATCGCGGCAGAATCCAGTCGTTGACTAGCTGATCCTGTACATGGACGTACCTGTCACGCCAGACCAGAAGCACCACTCGCTTCCTTCGTCTCATTCTCGAGCTGACCTCCTTCTATCGAAGTGTGTGGTAGGTTTCAATTTAGAAGAATTGCGGTTCGGTCGGTGAGACCGTCGGTTCGATGGTGACCAACGGTGAGGTGAGGATTCCGTGGAGGACATTCGCAGATTATCATGAGGACAACGAGTTAACCGTTCATGGCTATTTGACTATTATCTACTAGAACTACATCAACATAGCAAGAAACCTTCAGGGAACCATTACGTCAACTAGCAATGCTGAGACGACTGCCACCACGAATGGGAACACCCAAACAACTACTACAGACGCCAATACACAGGTGACGAATACACCCGAGGCGACATCAGCTTCATCAAATAACAACAATGAGAACACAAATGGAGGTTCGACGACTACCACGGACAACGGCGGACAATCTAATGTTAACGGTGGACAAGGTGAAGGGGGTCTCGGAAGTAAGTAGATATTAGTTTGGCAGGAGGGATGTATGCTAACTTATGGTTGTGCTTGTTACAGTCCCTGTGATCGTGGGTATCGTGGTTGGATCTGTGGCCGTGGTGCTCATGATTGCAGCCTTTATCATTTGGTACAGGAGAACCAAGCGATCATATTCACGCAGCCCTCGCTATGACTCAAATCATTTCACAGGTACCACAAGTAGTCGCAAGGAATATGGAGATCGCGTGTACAGCCACGCTCTCCCTGTAGCTGTGCCAATTTCAAGTGACGAGTACTTTGAGGAGATTACCAGCACTGAGATTCTGGGAAGACGCAGTGAAATGGAGGATGACATAGTGTCAGGATCATGGAACGACCCAGAGATCCTGGAAGCTCGCATCCCAATGGAGAAGCTCCGTGTTCAGCAGCTTATTAACCGCGGAGGATTTGGTGAAGTGTTCTTGGGCACATACAGAGGTCGAGCGGTGGCTGTTAAACGTCTTCTGCCTGACAGACGCAAGAACATGAGAGAGGTTGAGGCTTTCATTGTGGAGATTAAAATCATGCTGTCGATGGATCATTCCCGCATCGTGGGCTGTCTTGGTGTTGCTTGGGAGAATTGGACGGACATGTCTGCTGTTACAGAGTACATGGAAGGCGGTGACCTTCGCACAGTACTGGAGCGGTTCGAGCAGGAAGAGCACAGAGTGCATGGGTTCGATGATGACAAACTCAAAATTGCTCTTCATATCGCTGAAGGTCTCACTTATCTGCACGGTATGGACCCGACCGTGTTGCACCGCGACCTGAAGTCGAAGAATATCTTGCTGAACAAGAATTTGGACGCCAAACTGACGGACTTTGGAGTTTCACGTGAAAGTGCAGACATCACGATGACTGCTGGAGTTGGTACATCGCTGTGGATGGCACCGGAAGTCATGATTGGAGACCGGTATAATGAGAAGGCAGATATGTTCTCGTTCGGTGTTGTGTTGGGAGAATTGGACTGTCAGCAATTGCCATACTCACATGCGAAGGAGCCTGGTACCAGTCGAAAGCTGCCTGGCACAGCAATTCTTCAGATGGTAGCGGCTGGTCAACTGCGGCTGGAAATCTCCCGGTCGACTCCAAGTGGTGTCTATGACTTGGTGATGGCATGTACATCGTTGACTCCTTGGAATCGACCGACGGCCGCAGAGGCATTCGAGCGGTTGCAGTCCATCGCACGGGAAACGCTCTCGATCTCCTCCCGTGGCGTAGGTGGCGAAGAAGAGGAGTTCGCACTGTAAGGCCTTAGATCCGGTACGCTTCGTCCTGACGCAATGGCAACAACCAGGTCAGTGCATCCGGCTTTGCGGTTGAGGTCGCTTTCCCCATTGCTAGGGTAAATGTACGTTATGTGCATGAGGCGTGCATGAAATTCATGCGATGGGGGTTGCGTGGTTGCGCAGATGGAAAAGGCTTGTACTGCTAGCTTTTTTGCAAGTTACTGCAACTGTTGCAGGGGGTGGCGCGAAAAATTGACTAGGGGAACTTCATGCTGTCTGAATGGGAACACGATACCAACGAAGCGAAGTCTGTGATTATCGTGGATATCTGTCTGTACATTGTGCCCGAGGCGTGCATAGTAATTTAAAACATTAACTACTTTAGTTTAACGCGCTGGTTCATTGTCGTTTACGGGGCGATGGCCACAACGAATCAAGTTACTAATAGTGTTGAGTGCTTTGAAAAGTTTTCAACTGCAGATGGTGGAACAAGCAAGTTACCGTGATGGAGTTCGAGTTGACGATTGTTGTGAAAGCCTGTCCAAGTGTCCGCTCTATCCATATGAAATCTGCCTCGATGTGCTTTCTTGGCGCTTCTGCAAGGCGAGGTTGGACGATGTAGGCGCTTTACACATACCAGCTTGTTTCTCGGATGGACTAAAGCGAGCTGCAGAGTGCAAAAGTGAGGACTTTTGCAGAAGACAACAGGCGAGGTGGCTTCTTGTTCGCTGTCCGTGCAGCGAACGAAGTGTCGATTCGGTGGGGTACTCACGCTTCCTGTCTTGAGCTCCAGTCTCGATTCTCCCTTCCAACCACGAATATGAAGGAATACTCGCTCGACTCGTTGAAAAATGACACGGTGCGTCCAACAATGCAATTTCATGATGTCAAGGGTAATGCAGTAGTTTTCTAACGCGAACTCTTCTTGCGTAACGAATACATAGGGCACTCAGGACGTCGTGCTGGGTAGGGTGAGAGGTGACGAAGGTCTCGACAACTCGGCAGAGAAGGAGACGCCGAAGCATGGATCACCGGTTCACAGGACAACGGGTGATAATATTCTACCCAAGACTCCCCACTCTCCTACGCAGAAGACGGGTGTTCATGTGAATGCTGACAGTACAGACAACTCGTACAACAATGATCAATCGGACAATGCAGACGCGTTCAACTTCCCAGATACCGCACCACCGCTGATCACCACTGCGGCACCATGGCCGGCACCTACGCCCGACTTGACGCCACAAGCGACACAAAATTCGTCACGGTTCGATTCGATCACATCCATTACGACGTCTGAAAGTGCACCCTCAGTATCTGGAGGAGTCATTACTGGTGTCATTGTCGCCGCAGCATGCGTTGTATTCGCGATAACTGCGTTCGTGACGATGAAGAAACGTGCAGTTAATCAGCGATTCTCGGACAGCAAACTCCCAACATCGTTCGGAGACTCTCAAGCTGTACCGCTTGCTGCCTCGAAGCTTGCCCCTCCGGGAGCGTTTGGAAAGCTCAATAGTGGTCGCAACCAGAGAGACGAGCTTGACATGTCCAAAATGTCCTGTGTTGGCAAGCTAGACGAGCTTAAAATGTCCCGCGTAGGAAAGCGAGACCAGCTTAATATGTCCCGCGTTGGAAAGCTAAACGAGCTAAACATGTCCCGTGTTGGACAGCTAGACGAGCTTAACCGGTCTACCATTGGAAAGCTCAATAGCTATCTCAACCCGACAGATGAGTCTAGCAAGCCGGGCATCTTCAGTTTCACGCACGATGACCCGTTCACAAGACGACATATGCGCAAGGGTGGCATTTGGGACGACCCGGTGATTGTTGCAGCTCGTATTCCACTCGAGAAAATCCGGATTCAAGAGCTCATCGCTAAAGGCGGCTTCGGACAGGTTTTTGTGGCAGCGTACAATGGTCAGACTGTGGCTGTGAAGACGTTGTTACCTGAGACCGCCAAGGACATGACCGAGATTAATGCACTTTTCGCTGAGACCAAGGTGATGGCGAAACTGGAACATCCGTGCATCGTCAGCTTTATTGGAATTGCTTGGGAATCTCTTAGCACCATTTGCTGTGTCACAGAATATTTGGTCGGTGGTGATCTCCGCGCTCTGCTGAATCACTTCTTGGAAAACCACACGCGTCCTCGAGGGTTTGACCACGACAAGGTCAAGATCGCACTTGACATTGCTGATGGTTTGGCGTATCTTCATTCGATGGAGCCCAACATTCTGCACCGCGACCTCAAATCTCGAAATGTGCTGCTTACTTCGCAGTTAAACGCCAAGCTCACGGACTTTGGTGTCTCCCGTGAGCGCTCAGACGACTTGATGACGAACGCAGTCGGAACATCGCTCTGGATGGCGCCTGAAGTCATGATGGGAGGACACTACGACGGCAAGGCTGATGTGTACTCTTTTGGTGTGTTACTGAGTGAACTCGACACGCACTTCATGCCGTATGCGAACGTGAGGAATCCTAGTGGACGCAAACCTACCGAGGCGGTCATTTTGCAGAGAGTAGCTGCAGGTACCCTCAAAGTGGAGTTCTCTCGCCACTGCCCTCTGGAACTCCTGACACTTGCACATGCTTGTATCTCCGTGGACCCCAAGGACCGCCCTACTGCCGCTGATGCGCTGCAGAAGCTACAAATTGCACTCGAGTCGTTCGAAGCGGAAGAGGTGTCGCTGTAGTCACCTAACAACATGCCATTTAGATAGACGTTAACGATATGAAGTTTTACCGTAGTGCTAACAACCAACACGCAAGAATTGTTCACACTTGCATTGAATTCATATTGAGTTGTACTGTGCTGAAGTACCCGGTATGAAAACGAAGCTATCGGATTAGACTCGGGTGCCAGCGAGATCAATGACCTTGTACGGGGCGTCGTTGATCCCGAGTTTACCGTTAGCCAAGTCAAGTTGAGTCTCGGCTTTCTGTTTGCGATAGTATTTGACTCGATAAACCACAACCGGGGTGAAAAGCAGCAGCGTTAGAGTTAACAACAGCCACCCCACCCAAGCCGTCGACTTTTCCTCCTTGCACTGATCCAGAATGTCCGAGGTAAATTTGGTCGAGCCGAATACGATGCAGTCGCCAAGGTCCATGTCCCGCAGCTTGTTGATAGCGACCATACAGTCTGGGTCGTCGCATAAGGTGCTGGTGAAGTTGACGGGCATGGATTGCTCCAAGACGTTGTAGAGGTCTTTGCAGTTTGGATAAACTGCGTTGGCCACGTCGATGACGGCAATAAAGTCGCAAGGAACGCCATCTTCGGCGCAAATAGCAACCGAGATGGCTATGATGACCACAATGAACTGGAGCAAACGCTGCATTAGGTTGGAAGTGTGTCAACTTCTGAAATGACCACCAGAGTGCACTATCAATTCCCACATGATTAATAATTGATCTCGAGGTCAAATGGGATGGAAAGTAGAAGGAATCGAGGCAGAGAGATTCACGTAACCACTCTCCATGCCTTCAAACAGCAAGAGAGAACAAAAGGAGGAGGGGCGATTAGTTCCCTCGGACAACTTTGATCCATTCACCAATCTCAACGTCGATCGGGTCATCTCACAGGTTCTACGGACTTCCGACTACACAAGCTCGTTCGGTTCAAGAAAAGCTTGGAGTGCGCTCGTCACCAGGCTAAGAGGAAGTGTATGGGGCAGTTCCCTGTCTACCTGATGAGTTAAACTATCGATAACACGGAAACCTCTTTTAACTGTTACTTTTTTATATTAGCGTCGAACTGCCATTGCAACTCACATCAGAGGTCAGGTGAAGGTCAGCCTGACCATTTAACTTTCCATACCCGACTCCTCTATAGGTACCTGAACAGTTTGTATGCAGGCCAAACGAAGATTATCTATAAATGTATTCAGTCTTTAACCTATCTATCTGTTGGTAAGTCTCCTTAGCACGGATACCGTGAACGGTTGTTCACCAAAAGTGTGCATACTGCTAAAGCACGCTTCCTCGCATCAATCCTGTGGCGGGGTCACACGAGTACCTGTCACAGCTAATGACCAACTTATGATTCAAACAATTACTGAAAATAGTTACTGGGTACG
>PCFV01000445.1:0-26190 GCA_002812785.1 Phytophthora litchii | reverse complement strand
GCGTAGCGGACGCCCCAGAACACTAGTGGAGCCTAACTACCTCGATACGCACGAGGACATTGTCGACATCCGCAACGGCGTCAAGCTCACACGCGAAATCTTTAAGCAGAAGGCCTTTGACGAGTTCCGTGGTGATGCCTTGTCGCCCTCAGACAGCGCCCAGACCGACGAAGAGATTGACGCGTGGGTGCGTCAACACGCAGGCACAGTCTATCACCCGTCGTGCACGGCTAAAATGGGTGTGGATGAAAACTCTGCAGTTGACGCCGAGACCCGCGTACACGGAATGGAGAGCTTGCGCATCGTGGATGCGTCCATTATGCCGAACATCGTGAGCGGTAACCTCAACGGACCAGTTATCATGATGGCGGAGAAGGCTGCGGACATTATCCTGGGCAACCCGGCACTACCAAAGTCAAGCGCACCTGTGTATCAGGCGAAGAACTGGGAGACCAGCCAGCGTTAGTAGGAACTCGCGTTCATCGGATTGCATGTGGAGCTGTTGTGTTGTGTTTGAAATGCTAATATATATCTTGCGAAATACTAGTAGTAGTAGCTAGCATCGATCAACTTGCCATTAATTGCCTTTCTTCTTACGGATCCATTTCTGCATGGTAGTTTGTGCTCGATCTCCACGGGAAGTAGTGGCTCATGCTGCACAGATGCTGCTACATTTAGTATTGTGTTACCGCACAATATTGCGATGGCGTTTAATCGACCTTAGGTGCTTTCTTGCGCTGGCGCACCTTCTGCTCCTTCTCGTCACTGTCCACAGCCTTTGTGTCCTCCTCTTCATCTTCCGACCCACTGTCCGTCTTCTTGGCAGCCGCCTCAGGCTTAGTCGTGCCTGATGCACAGCACAGGAAGAAGAAGGCGAGGGTTGCCAGCACGGAAACACTAGCAACAGACCCGAGAGCAATCACAGGATTAGCATCGGCGTACGTGGCGAAGTCCGTCGCCAGCTCCTCCAGCGTCTTCATAATACCGCTCTCTTCGCTATCCTTGACACTCTTAGTCTTTTTACTCTTCTCCTGGGCCTCGATTTCTGCAGCATGCTTAGGGGCCCACGTCAATTCCGCAAATTCTTGAGCCTTTTTCAAGTCGTTGCCAAGCCAAAAGTTGTCGAATGTAATGCCATCCGTCATCGTCCATACTTCTACCGCAAGCGCACCGATGGGGTCCAAACGTGCTGGGTGCTCATCCTCGAAGTAGTTCGGGTTCGGGATCTTACGTGGTTGCCACTCGCCCTTGTAGGCCGGGTTCGGGATGTACGGGGCGTAGAACTTGCCCTTGTATGCCGGGTTGACCTTCGTGGGTCGCTTCCACTCGCCACAGCCAGACACTTCCGCGCACTTCGGGTTGGGAATCTGCGGCAATACAAAATCTCCATCATCCTCGTCATCCCAGTCCTCGGGCTTCACCACATCGGGATCATCAATCACCACCGGTTCGTCATCCAGCCAGTCATCAGGCTTGACAGCATCCTCATCCGGGATGCGTGCCGGGGCCTCTTCGTCCCAGTCGTCAGGCTTGACAGCGTTCGGGTCGCGGATCTTCTTCTCGTCCACCCAATCGTCGGGCTTTGAGTCGTCAGGGTCGTCGATCTCCTTCTCAGGAATCACCGACGGCAAGAAGTTCTCAAGTAGACTGCCACTCTTGATCGACTTTTGGTCCAAAAACACCTCAAATGTGTTGTCATCACGGATCACCGCCGTGTACAGATGGGTGTCCTTGTCGCTCTTGATGCCGGGTGCCTCCATCATGTGTTTCTCTTCGTACTCACCCGACACAGGGTTCTTGTGCTGGAAGATGAGATGCACCTTGTCGCTCTTGCCGCACTTGTCAGGGCCGAACATGAGCACGAAGGGCGTCGAGTCGCTGAAGGCCGAATATTCCTGGTTCTCCTGTTGACGTAGCAGCTTCACATAGGCACCGCCGCAGTCCAGTCCCTTCTGCAGCTTTACCTCATACTGAACCACCATCTCCTTCTTGGCGTCGCTGCCGTCCACCTGCAGCGGCTGGTCCAGCTTGACGGCCAGACCATAGTGACGCGCCGGCTTGTCCAGCACGAGGCCGTGGTCAGGCGTCAGATGGGCCGCCTCCAGCTTCACCTCCTCGATTACCACGTCCTGGTTCGAGTACTTCTCGCCCGCGCTCTTAAACCAGCGCGTACCGTCAAACAGCTCCTCGGTCTCGAATGTCTCGGCGAACAGCGCGCTCTTGGTCAGCTCCTGCACCTGCTGCTTGCGCTTCTCGGTCGCTGCCTGCTGCGTATCCTGCTCTTGGGTTGCGGCATCGCCAGCCAGCGCCGCCATGGGCAGCAGCAGCGCCGACAGCAGCGCCACAATCGTCTTGACCTTCATTCTGCTTCGAGATGCGTTTGGCTGCAAATTCCCAAATGACTGCCACGTTTGTTCCAAATCTTCTCGAATTTTGCTTTTCAACGAATCATACTTGATATTTCCTCGTAATTTCGTCCAATAGAAGATTGGAACCGAGGGGGAGCTTTCGCTCAAAGATCGTTGTAGGAACAAGGTCAAGATGGACACTCGCCAGCGCACGCAGTCGCCCATCGTGACGGGCACGTCGGTGATCGCGCTCAAGTACAAGGGTGGAGTGCTGATGGCAGCAGATACGCTGGGTTCATACGGGTCGCTGGCGCGCTTCACGGACCAGCGCCGTCTCACGGCCGTGCACAACACGACGCTGTTGGGTGCAGGTGGCGACTTTAGCGATTTCCAGTTCATCAAGGACAAGTTGGACGAGCTGGAGGTGTACGACTTCAACCAGGACGACGGCTGTGACACGACGGCGCCCGAGATCTATCACTACTTGCAGCGTCTGCTCTACCATCGCCGCAACAAATTCGACCCGCTCTGGAACACGGTCGTGGTGGGCGGCCTGAACCCAGAGACCGGCAAGCCCTTCCTGGGTCAGGTGACCATGATCGGTCTGGCCTTTGAGGGTGACTACATTGCTACGGGTTTCGGCCACCACCTCGGCATGCCGCTGCTGCGCAAGCACTGGCGACCTGACATGGAGGAGGCCGAGGCACGCAAGCTGCTGGAAGACTGCATGCGCGTGTGCTTCTACCGCGACTGCCGTACGATCAACCGCGTACAATTTGCCAAGGTGGTGGCCGATGGCGTCACGATCCCTGAGCCCGTCAAGATGGACACCAAGTGGGACTACACGCAGTTCGTCAAGACCAAGTCAGAGGTCGGCTCTTCGTGGTAAACGCAATGACAATCGACACGAGTCTGGTTGCACAAGAAGAGGGCGATCTCCTAGTGCGGCGGATATGCTCTAGCAAATGCTAGAACCCCGCGCGCAAGTAGGCAGCGAAAGGATGCTGCAGCTCGTTCACTTCAGCAGCAGACCCAGTAAGAAAAATCAAGAAAAACAAAGAAAAAGCTCCAGTCGAACCTCTCGATCATAATGCTGTCTCTATTCAGGTTGCAACGATCGTCAGTATCCCAGAGGGTGTTAACCACAGTCTCTAGTTCCTGCGTCGATGTTTGGTGCGACGTCTTCTCCGTGAGCTACGATCACTACCTGACGAAGACGAAGAGCTGTCGCTGTCACTATCCGAGTCCGAATTCGACGAGGAAGAGCTGTCACTTGACGACCCGGACGAATCCGAGTCGGAGCTATCCGAGTCAGATGACGATGAATCGCTGCTGCTGCTGACACTGCGGCGCCGATTGCGACGTGATCGTGAGCTGCTCTTGTCCTTTTTGTCCTTCCCTCTGTCCTTGCGTTTGAGCTTCTTGTTCTTGTCCACAGCCGATGTCTCCTCCTGCAGCTCCGGGGGTTTGTCCTTATTAAAGGGCTGACGCAGCTTGGGATTCTTGAGCTGCTGCGAGCGCGACGGTCGCTGCACGTACACAGCTTCGTTCTTGCACTCGTACGTCCAGTGGCCAGGCCGCAGACACTTTTGGCACATGGCTGCGGCGCTGGTGGCCGATGACGCCCCCAGTCCGCGGCGGTGCACACGCACTTGCTCCGTGCTTGTCGCGTACATGTTGCGTCGTGCTTCCTTGCGCTGCGCCCATTTGCCCAGCGGCGCGTCTCCATTCACGTCGCCCATGCTGCTCGTCCTGGAACGGAAAATGACAGAAAGTGGCGAAATTTGCATAAAACGACCGAAAATGACAAGATTTGCATGACATTTCCACTTTTGCTCTCATCCGCACAATCTCAAGAGCATGAGCAGCGCCTTGGCAGCGCTGCGGAAGCGCGGCATGTTGGCTGCGCTGACGCACCAGGACGCGGGTGCATCAATCGACAAATTGCTTCCGAGCGCACGCGCGCCAGCTGTGTACTGTGGCTTCGACCCGACGGCCGACTCGCTGCATCTTGGCAACTTGTTGCAAGGCATCGCACTGCGCCATTTCCAGCGCGCGGGCTTGCGGCCGATCCTGCTGGTGGGTGGAGCCACTGGAATGATCGGAGACCCGAGCGGCAAGTCGGAGGAGCGCGTGCTGCTATCGGATGATACGGTGCTGCACAATGCGCAGCAATTGGCCAAGGGACTGTCCCCTGTGCTGGACTTTGACGACCCCAAGACGGGTGCCCTCGTATGCAATAACGCCGACTGGCACACCAACATGTCGGCGGTCACGTGGATGCGAGACATTGGCCGGTTCGTTGCAGACTCTTGTGGGGTTGAAGTGGTGGGCTCATGTGTGTTCCGTGCTGCAGACACTTCCGCGTGAACGCGATGTTGCAGCGTGACAGTGTCAAGAAGCGGCTGGAGACGGACCAGGGTATCAGCTTCCTAGAGTTTTCGTACCAGCTCTTCCAAGCCTACGATTTCCTACATCTGTACAAGAACTATGGCTGTGTCGCGCAGATTGGAGGCAGTGACCAGTGGGGCAACATTGCCTCGGGTATCGAGCTGGTTCGCAAGAGCACAGGCGAGGTGAAAAACAATTTCTTTTTTGTTTCATTACGAGATTGGTAGGTACTGACCTCGGGGAGCTGTAAAACAGGAAGTATTTGGAGCCACCTTGGCACTGCTGACGACGGCTACTGGAGAAAAGTACGGTAAATCTGCAGGCAATGCCATTTGGCTGGATGCGGACAAGACGTCTGTCGTAAGTACTATTTTGCACCCCCGTTATACTGATGCAAGAGATGCTGTTGGCTGTTGAAACTAATTTTCCGTGTACTTGTTTGTTTCAGTTCGACTTTTATCAGTTCTTCCTTCGTTCGGATGACCGCGATGTCGAGAAGCTGCTCAAGAGCTTTACGTTCCGAGACGTGGATGAGATTCGTGACATCGTGTCTGAGCACGAGAAGGCTCCCGAAAAACGTGCTGCCCAGAAGGTGTTGGCGGAGGATATTACCGTGATGATGCACGGCCAAGAAGGCTTGAAGGCTGCTTTGGACGCGACTGAATTGCTCTTTGGAAAGAAAAGCGGCCCTCTATCCGCTGAAGAGATGCTTCGTATGGCTGGAGATGCACCAATGACAGCTCTTTCGCGTGCTGATGTCATTGACCAGTCTCTAGTGGACCTTGTTGTGAAAATAGGAGCAGCTAAGTCGAAAGGTGTGTCTTCTGATTGTTGCCTTGTCCTGGAAGGATCTGACCTTACCTTTGTTGTTCCTGTAGCTGAGTGTCGGCGCCTGATAAAGGGTGGCGGCGTTTACCTTAACAACGAGCGCATTGAATCAGACGCTCTGCGTGTTGATGCTTCAAACCTTCTTGACGACAAGGTACTGGTCGTTCGCATCGGCCGACGAAACAATTTCATTGTGCAAGTGCAATAGAGCAAGCATTTGGGGCACTTGATGAGTTAACGAGTTCGTCTCAGATCTTTACGTTGCCATTGTCCTTTGCATAGGCCTTTATATTGTGTAAGCAGGTCGTTTTAGTTGCTAGCACTAGTCCACTAGTCCACAAGTCTAACCTGAGTTTCCAAGATCAGTTACTGCAATGGCGTGTGCTGTGCGCGGAGGAGCATCAATAAAATGTCTGAAGCACGCACAGCCCCCACAATCAAGCCGTCTTGGTGTCGAATTGTAACGCGTCTTGCACGTTTGTCGACCATTTTCCGAATTACCTTCGCGATTGAAGTGTCCGGAGTGACAACGCAGGCAAGTGGCAATACTGATGTGTTTTCTGTGACCGCATTGAGCAGAGGGCCTGGCTCACTATCCTTTTCACTTGAAGCGGAGAAAGACGCTAGGAACAGATCGCGGAATTCATTGATACTGCGAAGGGAGGTGAGAATGATAACTGAGCTCGGGATCAATGCGCAGCACATTCGTACCTGAGTATTCTATCGTCGCTCGCACTCGTTTGCACCAGAATTCCAGACAACTTCCGTGACACCAATTCTACCAGACACTCACACACTGATGCAGAGGGATCAACTGTTGCTGCTGCGAAGAAAAACTGAGGGAATGCAGCGACAGCATAGTGCTCTTTCCCCTCTGTATCGCGACAATCATCAGCATTAATGGGTTTATAAGAAACATTAGCTAGTGTTGATGTCAAGCAAACGTACTCAGTAGCGTCAAATCTTCATCCAGCCATGCCAGCATATCGTAGACAGTCAGACATCCGAGAACAGCTTCAGGGGATGAGCTGTAATTTTGAGCCACTGCCACAGAACATTCACCACATGCAAAACGCAGCAGTACACTGAAAAATGCTTCATCATCGCGGATGGTGCCCACCAATGGTGTTCTATCTGTGAAGTAAAATTGCACAACATCACGTAGTGGTGCTACTCCGAATTGTCGAATAGCCTCTTCTGCGCGTATTCGAGTGTGCTCGTACGGCTTGGCCGTCGGTGACTGAAAACTAGGTACTAGAAGGTGAATAAAGTATCTATGGCAATCCAAAAATCATAATGAAATGTCAGTTCAACAAGTTTTTGATCTTGACACAACACCGTATCGCCATACGTACAAGAGCAGCTTGTCGATGGAAACTAGTCCAAGCAACTGACACGCATTTGGTGTTGCGATGTTTGAAGATTCAACGATCAACACGCTTTGGGCACCAACGCGAGCCATCTTTTCCAGTACGTGAACACACATTTCACTTGCTCGTACTTGTAGCAGTTTGGGTTTTAGCCAGAACTTATCGTAGTCTCCTGCCTAATTGTTCATAACAACAATATATGAATCTCCAAACGCAATGATAGCAATGATCTGGCACTTTACCTTTACGTCCCATAACAATGACGCACGAGGTAGGGCAGCGGAAGACATGGTACGCGACATCGATTTTAAACGCAGTGAGTTGTTACCTCCTCCATGGCGTACAGAAACTTGCTGATCATGCGCGTTATTTTGGCGCTGACGTAATTTTTCTTGTCGCCACGAAGACGAAAACTCTGGTGTCAGAAATTGTTAGTATTGGAACAGGAATTTTTTTTAGTTTTTACCTTCGACAAGGGCGTGAACATTATGCAGCATCCCGCTGATCTGGGGGTTTGTGAGGCAAACATCGTACAGTTCAAGTGCCGTCATCAATTTACCCGGTTCGTCGCTCCAGAACGCTTTCTGCGTCGATAGGGGGTATTATATCCGATCAAAATCCTCCATGAAAACAGTGGCAAGCAAATTTATCGAGATGATCATATACCTCCACACTCGTTAGCACGCTGCCTGGAACGGAATCAGATAGTTGCAGGACTTCTTCAACACTCATGACGAAATCTTTTATAAGTGAGCTCTTCGCCTCAGGTGTGAGAACTCCTGCAATGTCCGCATACAACCGCAACACGAAGTCAACTTTTGAGTGTAAGTCAGCTCTTATGAGCAAGGCCACAGCACAGAATACACGATGAGCGCATACAGTAGCCTCGGTTTTTGCCTTGGTGTTCGCAGTAACTATCTTTCCGTGATGAAAGAATCGAAAATGGGGTTCAGGATCTCCTACTAGCATCCCAAACACCTCTTCGAATTGCGCCAACTGGATATGTCGCGGGTATGCTGGCTTCCGGTCACCCAAGCTGGAAGAAGCAGAGTCATCCTGCTCGTCATCGTACATACCCAAGGAGCCCCTGAAAATATGCGCGCATTCATCTGCCGTCTTTCTCGAATGGTTCACGTATTCACTCAATAGTTGCTGTTGCTGCGGATCCGATAAATTGTGCGAAGCCAAAACAGCACCCATGACGTTTGTGCTTCAAGCAAGGTCCTCGTATGAAAGCAAGGTTCTCGTGGTTCTCGTGTGAACACATACCAGTGGGTGTTTCAGTGCTATCCTTGGTGATCGCAACTAAGTCGTTTTTCGGTTGCTTCGACTTCAACTTGTGGAACCAGTGTGAGATGGCAATAATTAGAGCCGCTCATTTCACATTGCTCCAACGGCATGGAGACCAGTCCGCTTCTGGGGAAACCCTACAGTCGATCCACACCATCAGCCTGGAATGACTTCGTCGACCTCTCTTCGATGGCTGCTCAAGTGAGCATGGCCACATTGGCGCGAGCAGCCCTCTTGGCAATCGATTCAGTATTTCTCGGCCACTTGGGCGTCAAGGAGTTAGCAGCCGCATCGCTATCTCAACTTTGGACAAGCCCTGCTCTCTACTGTGTGTGGGCCTCCGCCTCAGCGCTCAACACGGTTCGTTCACATACCTTGACCTCAACCTCACAACAAAACTAACTCGATCTAATCGACTTCACAGTTGTGCGGCCAGTCGTGGGGTGCTGGTAACCGAGAGCTTACAGGCATTTGGTTACAATATGGACTCGTGATCACGACATTGCTTTCGGTACCTGTCACGATATGGTACTGGTGTGTTGGTTACGTCCTCGAGTACACCACGGACGACGAGGAAGTCATCGTGCTCGCTACCACATTTTCACGAGTGGTTTCTGGATCGATTCTCCCCTCGCTTATCTACTGTTGTCTCAGGTTTGTCTTCATAGTGAACGTGAGGTGCTAGTCGCTTGGTTGACTAAGCTGTATGTTTGACCGATTTCTCCATGCTACAGACAATATTTGCAAGCGATAGGGATTCTACTACCCACGACAATAGTGGGTATGATCTCAATCTTTGTCGCTGCTGGCAGCAACTACGTCCTCATTTATGGTATCGGTTCGTGGCATGGTTTGGGCTTCGTCGGGTCACCAATTGCCACAGTCGTGGCTTCATGGTTCCAGCCGATTGCACTCTTCAGCTACACCATTTTGTACAAGCATCACCACCATCGTGCTTGGTACGGCTGGAACATCCACGCAATTACACTTGGGAGACTGCGATCATTTCTCCGGGTGGCTGGACCAATTTCCAGCAACAGCTTTGTGTCCAACTTGGCTAGCGCACTCATTGCTCTAGTAGCAGCTAGACTTGGTGCCCGGGTTATCGCTGCCAATGCTGTTATTTCAGGTTTATGGGGACTATTGTGGGCACTCTTCTGGGGCTACGGTTGTGCTACGCAAGTCCGCGTTGCCAACTACCTGGGTGCAGGCAAACCAGACTTGGCCCGTCGTATCACTGGCTTAGGTTTTATCTGCACAATAGTCGTCGTGGTGCTCATCACGACGCTCACTAGTGTCATGGACAAGCATATCATCGCTCTGTATACGACGGATCAGGAGCTATTGACCACGTGTAGACTCGTCCTGCCAGTCTTCGTCGCTGCTTGTGTCTTCGAGGCCGTGGAGATTCTCGGTGCTGGGGCTCTGACTGGAATGAGGTACGTTTCTTCTAGTTGATCTCTAAGCAACTTCTCTAACTACCTCCTCTCTCAGCCAAGTGCACACTGTGTTCTGGGTCAGCGCCATCGCCACATGGTTCATCAACCTTCCAGTTGCCTATATCGGTGGCATCACTATGGGCTACGGTTTCCCTGCACTCTGGGTGGGTGTGCTCAGCATGGAACTTTTCAAGGTCGGTAGCTACTCAGTGGCACTTGCCCAAGTCCGCTGGAGCGACATGGCTGAGCGCGTGAAGGAGGAGGCTGAAGCTGCGCCAGAGATGGAGCAGAGCACGGCGCAGTTCGTCGCGGCCGCAGCAGATATTCAACCCACGACGCCACCAACGACACCTCCGCTCCTGGCCTCAATTCTCGAGCGACGTCGCCGCCTGCGGAACGAGCACGAGCGCTTCAATATGCCTCGAGTGCGGCCAATCAGCCAATCAGTCAAGAGCAGCTACTAATTATCAGAATTTTCTCATTTAAACATTGCGAAATGGATCGATTTGATTGGCTGTGAGATTAAATAAATATAGAGGAGTTACTTTTGAAATTCTTGGTTTTGTGGCTGGTTTCTAGCCAATGAAAATTTAGTGTGAAGCCAATAAAAATAATTTTTGCCAACAACATATCATGACAGGAGTCAATGTACCCGTCTCGCTCTTACTACACATTATATTGCCTACACTACGCTTCGGCATTAGCAAACTTCGTTTCGCTGTTAATAAGACCACGTCTGATAAAGTATCATGTTATTCTGAGAATCATGTACCATGTTAGATTCGATTCCCACTTGATTACCGCTCGTGCCGATTTGGTTAGAACGTGTGTGCTCTCTGCACTACTATCATTGTTAAGTTTGTTACAGGTCTATTATCTCGCTTGGCTGTGAAGCGAGCCGTATATCTTGCTGCGTCCGCGTCCTGCGCACTAGTAAATGCGTCCAACACCGCTTGGCAGACAGCAACACTAATCGCTGCACCCGACCGTCCGCCTCGTGTGTCCATACTTTATTAAAGAGTTAATTAATAACAACCTCATCTCTACTTCTCCGTCCACAATTCTAGACTCGGTCACCCTCTTTGCCGACTTCTGACTTCGTTCATCACTTCCATCTGCCACGTCGGAGTGGTCATTCATTTGCCCAATGTTACAAGTCAGTGCTCGTTTCACTCACGCCTTCGCTCCTGATACACTACGGCCACTACTATGTAAGTGCTCGTTTCGATCGCGGCTACGCGTTCGCTGCATTATTGCCGCCGTGATGTTGATACCCGGCGCTTGCTGCATTACTGTTGGTATCCGATTTGCTCGCTGCTGTGCACTCGCTACACTACACTATACCAATCCTACACTGCGCTTCAGCAGTAAGGGGGGGCTAATCTGCTCGCTCCACTATCATGATCACGTTTAATCCTGGTATCTATTATTATAATTGTTATGTATCGTGTTGGGGTCCTACAATATCCATGCACGGAGCGCATGTCGTCCTCATGGCTACTCGTGTGGAGCACAGTGACCAGAAATCGATAGCGATGATGATAAGCAAAAAGTAGTTAGCCACTATTTTGATACCTTACATGTTGACGTCAGATTGTTGGTGGAAACAGTGAAGAGAGCCAAGAAAACTCAAATGAGGACGAGGTGTCCGAGCAATATAGAACCGACACCCTGGTGGCTGGTGATACAGTAATCTCAAGCATGACTGAAGCGAAGTTGATACAAGCACAACTGCTGCTCTCCATACGCCCTTGACGATCATGATATAACCTAGACCACGAAGCTCACCTTGGCGTCGTTACGTCACGAAAACACCTCTAAATGAGGCCTCAAACGACGGAAATCAAGGAAACAATCAACACACACAAGGACAGTCTCATGTGTAAACCAAGGCTATTTAAGTTCTATGATCTACACCACCCTTTAGACGACCAAATACCACCTGTACGATCACCAGTATCAGCAACCCCCAGTATCCTCATGTACTGGGAAGAGTACAACCAACCCGCTGAAGTTGATACCAAGTTCAGCGTCAGCGGACGATCAGAGAAGCCACTCCGTAGTCAGTTGTCTGGAGCACTGTGTGTGAGGGGGTCGCCGCAGTCAGCATTTTCTGGTGGTCAACTCCACCTCTCTGGCATAGATACAATGCAATTTACCTGAGTTGCTTTTTGTCGTTTACCTGAACCATGTCTTCTATGTGTCTCATGAGCAGTTCATGAGCTTCTGTCAGTTGAGTTGGCTCTGGAGCAAGATTTCGACTTTGACAATCATCAACAAGTGAGATGCTTTCATATGAGAAATTAACTTAGAACCGTACTTGGTGTTTGAGACAAGGAGTGGTGAGGCCGTCGACGAGGGTCATCATCGCCCCTTGGATGACAAGCAGCTCTCTATCTATGCTAATCAGGTTGCATATGGTGGTCTGAACTTCCTCTTCTACTTTATAATGTAAACACTTTACAGAGGTTTCTATTTTATTGGTTTATTTAACTTTTCTGATGCCTGTAACAAATGGAGCGTGCCTGCTAATATAACGCATCAAGAAGTACAATTTGTGGCCTGAAAGACAAACAAATAGGAAATCAGCTTGTAACATGAGTATGGCATATAAGATGCTTAATGAATTGATTACTTACAGAGTCCGATATATAGTGGAGGATAAAGATACAGAGTTTCTAGACGAGGTATTTCCATATCATACCTCAAGCTCTGAGATTTGAGAAAATATGAATCAACACTACAAACTCATGAGATCAGTGCTTAGCCGTACTGTATTGGGCCTGCTTGGATCACTACTTAGCTTACGCGTGAGCACACGTGTAGGAGGAAGCGTAAAGCTTGTAAAATTGAGAACTGTCTATTTGAGTTTTCTTAACTCAGTCTTCCTCCTGAATTGCTCACGTAAATGTAAGAGAACTGCCAATGTGTGGTTGGCAGTGTTTCATGCCTCTAATGGGTAGAAGTATATCACTGTCTACCAACAGGTATTCTTGAGATGTAACTTTGGTATGAAGTAAAAAACAGGAGAAATCCTCTAATCACTAGCAGCTATAATATCTATTCGACATAAGTCTAGCATTACTGAAGTGCCTGTACTAATAGATATTTTGTTGGCAAGTTAGAATGGGGAATTCGTGGGCCTCATTTACGGGTTGCTACATATTAAAATTAACAACATAATGTAATATCACTCTAATTTTCGTCGTGGCTACAGTTGACTAAACTACTGTTTTCGGTCTTCGACAGTAGCAATACTAACTCAGTCTTATTATTGGTTTAGACTTAGTAGTAGTATTTATTTAGTACTGCTGTCTAATATTGAACACAGTAAAACATTTTACATGGCTGCTTATGCTCGAGTAGGGTCACATATAATTGAATACGCCCGCTTCAGCATAATATGAGTAAAAGTTTACGTCATATACAAGATAATGATCTGGAATCAGAACTCTTTCATCCGAAATTACACGTTTTGTGTCTAAAAAGTGCTTCGCGAAATGAGACATATGTATCAAGGTTGTGTGTGATTTAATACGATTTTGCGCACATGTTGCCATATTGGCGTGATATCAGCAGGCCATTGTTCAAAGTGAGCCCCGTACAACTCGCAGAAATAGTCAATAGATATTGCACAGAGTGTCGAGAGCGCGGTCTACTTTCATAGCAACAGATATAGCATGCACATACGGAAACATGTCTTGACATTGCCACAAGTGCGTTCTTGGGTTGGTGGTCGCTTTGACTTGACAAGGAATCTCACGTTGTACGTCACCTTGAATTTGTTACCTGCAACGACCAAGTGTGTATGCTCATAAGATAATAAATTGCCATCTCAGTTCACGGAGATTTGGCCGTCCAATTCGCTTCTATCCGCCTCCTGTCTGAGATAAGCTCGCTCGTTTCATAAATACAGACCAGAAGCGTTCAATAGCTTGGCGCTACAACATTTCCCAATCCAACTATTTGCCTACTTGCTAGGTTGGCTTTAGTTTCGTCATATGTCGGACGTCTACATCGTTTCTGAAACTTGTTAAACCCAGTTGTTCTTGTCAATTCCATGGAGATAGGTTGCGGTTGATTTCGTACCTCGAAAGTTCTTTCATGAAAATCTTATAGTCGCTTTCGCATTATCTCTCAACGTGTCAAACAAACTCAAAACCAACGCCCTCCCCAGTGGTTATGCCACTCTCTTCAGAGACAGGTGGATGCATGTCCGTTTGCAACAAGTGCATATTGTAAAATCACTAAGGAGCGATCTAGTTCTGCCGATGGGTACATAAGATGAGATCAAGGGACTTCACGGAAGACTGGAGTGCAGTTTAGGCGTCGTGTGCAAGAGGACAGAGGATCCCGCGATCTCGCGATTCGCGGGGTCACCTCGCCACCACGGTGCGCGTGCCCGGACCTTTTGGGTTTTGGGTAACTCGGGATTTCACCATGAGTCTCTTGAAGAAGCGCATTCTGATCTTGGATCAGGGAACTAAGCTCCATCGGAGATCAGATCACCAGTGGTACCGCTGAAGCAAGATCTATCCACAGAGCGGCAGAGTTTTGGGAGGAGATCTACCGACAAAACAATGAAGCTCTCGTTGGAGACCTCCGCGGATTTCGACTCGCGTTGTGATCCAGTGGACGAAAGTTCACCGGCGAAAGCCAACAACCGCTCGGTCCAAAACTGAGTACCACCAAGACCGAAGCCGTCGAGGAAGCAAACCAAAGCGCCATATTCAGACGCTGATAACCGAAATGATCATAAATCAGCGTGGGCTGACGAATTGCTGGATAATACATACTACAAAATGGAGCTTCATGCAATCCAAAATCCAGTCATCCAAATCTTCCGGCCGAATATCATCAGCGACATGAAAGGCCCAGTGCCCAAGTCAGCCATAAGATTGAGTAAATTAGAAGCAGTGAAATCGCTCCTATACCCGATAAAGCAAGGCGGGATCGTCGCCGGATCGTTCTACGCTAACGATCTATTTGATACAAAGTTCAGTGCAGGTACCATGGCACTCACGCCGATCTTCAGGTTACTGAAGCATTGGTAGGCGAAAAGAGCGCTGCCTCTAGGAAAACAGTTAGCTCAGCTGACGATATGATAAAATCGTTGACAACGCTCACCTTGGGAGATCAGACTTGAACGTCATCTCATTACAAGGTGGTGTGGATACCGGTAGTACGGACGACCCACCTCTACCACAAATGACGCTGGGGCTGTTGGGTGCCGTTATGTTGCGACACCGTAGGGACCGGAGTGTCGTGCGCATGATCGCCGCAGCGATTCCGAAATTGGCACAGCACTCAAACACGAAGCTGGAATCGTACTTCCAAGCAGCGATGGGCCGGTTCGTGAAGGAGTATCATGCTATCACAAAACCATCAGGAATGACAACAGCCGAAGATCACGATGTGGATGTGGAGTAGGCGAAATCACTGAATCGGCATCTGCGACCTGACCTGGATGACCTCGATCTTGGTCCACCCGGATTCAGTTCTTTCGTAAGACACAACTAGTCTTTGTAAGGTGCCATACGCCTGTATGTCTTACGTTTTACAATCAACGCAAACTGCAAACTGTTTTTTCTTGATTTCAGTAGAGAGATGCCGACGATGTCCTTTGCTTGTCAAAATGTAAGACCCTTTGCCCTAGGTCGATTCAACCCTTTTGTTGTCAACCTATGTAAAACGTGACAATATGCATCGTAATGTAAATAATTTCCCATCAAATATCTCTGCTATATTATAGTCGAATAGTATGGTTATCGGAAAATGGGTAGAATGATTCATTATGCCACGGTTTACAAAAGAGGGCAGTGGTCGACCACTTCGAATTCCCGTCGCAACATAATTGCGCTGGCAAATGCTGGTAAAACGTGGCATTATGCATCGTTTTACAAATTCCTTATTTTAGTATGCCAATATTGTAATTAGAAATGTATGGGCAACAAAAGGTTTAAGCTTCGCTAGAGGTGCTCACAAAAGCCTAACAACCTTCATTTTCACGACTAGCTGAGATACTCCGCGATAGCACAACGCACACCCCGAGCAGTAACTCTATTAGCAGAGCTCACAGTCAGTACAGTTCCGGAACCCGCATCCACTCGACAGGTTTAACCTAGCGATGGTAAACTGCATAAATTCCCGAAACCTTTGAGTCTTCTAGTACAGATATAGTACATGCGTTGATAGTTTGAAAATACACATTCTGGGCAGCCTCCATTACAGTCTGTGAGCAATGGCGATCTATCTAAAAGGGAGATATGTCAAACATATTCAGAATGGCTGGTTTTGATGCAGCATATTATGACAGCAATTGGTACCACATGCCGTGTGAGGTGACCACCATACTGGAACTAGTAAGAGAAACACAACAAAAACGAAATAGAAGTGTTCGCTCTTTGATCGTTAGACAGTGATTGAGAAGCAAGGAAGAGTAATTTCTATCCAATAGAGTTGCAGTAGGATATTTATGTCATCAGATTGTCGTACGAAAGCTCCACACAAGTAATTAAATTGATAATTAATGAGTGAGTGTATGAATAAGTGAGTGAATGGGTTGATTTGAGAATCAGTGAGTGAGTGCTTGAATGAGTGAGTAAATGGGTAGATGAGTGAGTGGATAACTGAATGCAAGGAATTGGGTAAAAGCACATGGGTGAGGTGATTAAGCGAGCAACGTTAGATTGGGTGGAGTACATGGTACGTGAGAGGCTATTTGAAGAAGCTTGTTCGTTTGATTTTACATTTGGTTGGCTATTCATTCAAATCACCATTAGCTCTCCATATTTATATTACTGAAGTACTATGAGACGTACACAAATGATTTTATTGGAGCTTCCACGAGGACATTGCACAACATTGATGCTACTAAAAGGAGCAAACGAAGCAATAATGTATCAACGGCCGGGTTCGAACCGGCGACCTTCTGCGTGTAAAGCAGACGTGATAACCACTACACTACGCTGATTATGATGTCACCACATCATAAAAGTATACAATAACTTACAATTCAAGAAAGATGAAGGGAACGGGTTCTCAGACGATTTGTGCAATAATACGTGCTATTTATTCTCTAATTACTGTAATGCCAGAGAATGCGATTGTAGTACAGAGGAAGACAGAATCCAACGGACGGGCATGGCGGCCAATTTAACGGTGATCTTGCTGTTATCGAATTCCTACTGTTTTTATCAACTTTCAGTCATTATTGACAATTTGACTAGCCAATCAAATATCTCCAGTTATCATACAATATCTGTAGATTCAGCTTTGATATCGTTAATATCTTCTTGTGGAAAACGAACAGCCAATTGTTTTCGTAGGCGTTCCCGACAGCGCTTACCTGCTGTCGAAAATTCGCTAGCTTTCACAGGTACGCGACTCTGCAAACTAGTTCCTAGTAAAACTAGGTGTTTCCAACACCAGGCAGTTTAGGTATGCCACTTCAAGCGACATCGACGTCATTTTACGAAAAAAGAATGAATAGGACCTGGCCACCCCCACTTTTCGCACTTCATCCAAACAGTCCCCAACGGTGATCAGTCCCTGACTCCATTTCGATTGTCAACCTCCAGTTCTCTGAGGCAATGTTTACCCATACATCCGCTCATTTGCTGACATATTCTTAAAAGTACCTCATGAAGGCATGATGCTTATAAACACTACAGCATAGGAGTGTTACGGTGTAACCAACCCGTGTTTCGGAACCTATCTGGGTGTTTACAGCAAGAAGATGATGCATTTCTTTGCCTTGGTTCAGCTTTGCCATCCGCAACCGGTGCTGAAGTATGTTGTTAGGTCTCTCAACTTTTGGGTGACCAGTAGGCCTTCTGGAAGTCTACCCCCAGGGTTAACGGCCAGACGACCGCTGTCTCGTGTGTTTTCCTTTAGTCCTAAAGAATAGAGAATGCACAAGCTCAATAAATTCATTACGTGGTCAACTTGATCGGTGTTGGAAAAGTGATCAGACACGTTTCGCTCCCGATTGTATCGGTTACAGTTAATCGTGAATATTGATGAGTGTTTATGGCAAACCGCGATTGAACAGCCGGGAAAATAAGGCCCACTACTAGCGACGAAGCATGACTCTGTGTGTTGGGGCTTGCAAGCAATGCAAACGTCACAAAGGACCAATAAACATGACCGTAACACCGATGGTGTTCATATTCGCCGCATTTGTCCACAAGTCGTGGAGTACCGACAGGAATGGTTGCTTGTGTGGTAGCTTATATTCGTTCTTCAGTGCGCTAGACACCAAATCGATAAATCGCGCAAAATCACCCTCGGCGAACTCGCACATTGTGTCACAATAATCTGGTACGGTGAGACTTGATTGATTTGAGAGATGGCGAAGCGTGTATTGAAATTCTTCATTTTGGACCACTGTATATGGTGACAACAGCCATCTAGTATACAGTATTCTACCTTCATCTGACCGTACAAATATCACTACGCGCAATGTGCGCTGCTTTTTTCCGGGTTCACTTCAGAAGAAGAGACAGCTCTGGCGTCGCGGTCTTTAAATTTGTGCAAAATAAATGATATTGGGTGATTCGGATGGCGGAAAATACCCTCCAGTTGTGATGCTGAAATCAAACCGATCTACGGTGGAAGGTGGAGACCAAACAAATTGGGAAAACAATGCGGCATCTATGTGCGGGCTGAGGCAAAAGCGGTTATACAAACCAAGGTTATTCAACCTGACGCAAACCCATCTGCATCGTGAAATAAAAGATATCTATATTGAGTGGTAAAAACGGTGTTTGACTCTGACAAGTAACCATGGTAACACAATGTACTACAAGAGCGTGAAGTACGAGCCGCTACGTACCTTGGTCAAGGCCAAAATGATGGTCATTGCTGGTATTCCACAACCAGGAAACGTCTGGAAGTAAAAAAGGAATGTCGAGAAGGATCTTAGCTTGAATTTCTTAAGTATATGGTTTTAATACGCTTACTCAGCATTTTTGGTGTAACTAACTTTGAAATCCTGGTCACTACATACTTATGGCCAGCGCCGTACTAGTCGATGGCTTTTCGTGCTGTTCGACCTCCGCCGTAGAATATTATCTATTTCAATTGATGTGCGCTTGATGCAAGTTCCATCATCGTGCACATCGTCCTGTCAACCTATCGACACCACTGGAGCAGACCTTATAGCAGGTGCTTTCACGAAGAAGATTTTATTTCAGAGTATCTGCACGAACTTCACCCGCTGAATTCGTTGCAGTAACACTGGCATTTCCATCGATTCGTCAGAATTCGCAGTAACTGGATGAGATTCGGCGTTATCGTTTCGTTTTCACGACTGTTGGTCGAGATTAAATTAGAGGTGCTCAAGGTGGTAGAAGGTTCTGTGATGGAGTCCACCACCACATCATTGGCAGCCAGAAAGAGCTCTCCAGCATTATTCCTAACAGTTGACGGAGGCAATTTAGGATCCTTTCTAATTGTGAGCATCTGGATGCTACGTTATGATACCACTGAAGTCTCCCCCAACGTTCAGCTCAAAAGTCAGCGTTTTGCTTAAGCCACCCCATTTTTTTTAAAATAAAACACCTCTACCACTGCTGCTTGAACACGACTCACTATTTTCACATTTCGCTAACCTTGTGCGTCGTCGAATCCGAGCGCTGGACAAAATTGGAATTCTTGTCACTGCACCGATAGTCACTGTTGACAGAATAATCTTTTCACACTCACCACTTTGACTTGTTTCGTTTTCACTGTCTTTAATATCATCATTTTCTTCAATTTTATACTCTGACCCATCTTCATTTTCTGAAGAATCGTGTCGAATAACATGTAGTGTTGACCTCATGGTAAACATCGTTTTCACTTTCAGTATAAAAAAGCTCAAAGAGCGCTGGAATTATCTACACATTCTACGGTTTGTTGAGCTGTGGGTGGAGCAGATATGGCGCCATCTCCGCCACTATCGCAACAAACAACACACCCGTGGATACTGGCAAAACTTCACCACATCTCTCTCATCAGTCGAAGATGACAAATCTCGACCAAGACAGAACTTTCCTTCGTCGGTTCAACAAATAATTGATTTGCCTTCACCAATCTCGGAGTACTCGAACATATTTATTCTAAACAAAGATAGAATGCTAGTGTCAAACTTCATCCGTGGAGATTGTTGCAGCTGTATTGGGGGTTCATCTTGAAATCGAGGCACTATGGCTTCATTTAACCCTTCTCTTTTGTACACCATGCTCTGCAAAGATCACAACAAACTAAACGTTGGGTTTTATAGCCTCATTTTCTTTCAAACAGACCTCGACTTTCTATATCTATTTCGACGCGGTGGTATACACACGGGAAATGTATCTCAAATGTTGCCTCCAATAAAGACATCATGGCAGGTATCTCCTCGAATGATGCCTTCATGAAGCACTATGCGGGGCTAATTTCGATGAAGTGGTTGCTATTTCAAGAGGGATGAGTTTTGGCTAAAATATGATGCGGTGTTGAAGCTCATTGCTCCTATCAACAGCTCGATCGCAACGTTTCAGAAGGACGACTGCAGTCTGCAATGATTTACCATCAATTTCAGACATTCCAGTCACATCCTGTGTACAACAAGTCTATTCATGGATGGTCTCAATCCGTACAACAAACTCTTGTGGAATAATTGATACTCGTCGCGAGAAGTTGTGCTCAGCAGCAATGAAAATCACGGACTTACTGAATCCGAAGCTGCCAACACATGGCGATAACTTCGCTACACTTATTAGTGAGATGGCAGAGCTAGCAAAGGGACTGAAACTAATGGCAAACAAGAATGAAGACGAGCTTTACCAGCAGCTACAAGATTTTACAATTGATAAGGAAGAGTAGAGTGGAAATGTTGTTGATTCACACCATACAATTGGCGCACTTCCGTGGAGATGCACGCAGGTTTGTGCCACCGTTCATTGAGCACGTGCTGCACGTCCTTACTTCTTCAGCGTCCAGCGAGCACAATTGGAGCACCAATAGCTTTATTCATTCCAAGACACGACACAGACCTCCCCCAAGCGTGTTAACAAATTGATTGTGTACTGCAACTAGACAAAAAAGAGTGACGTGAACCATTTCATGTATGAAGTTTATCCAGACGCATGTGATATTAACGATTCGAGTGATTCAAGTGATGATGAAGATGGCATTAATCTCACGCAATTTCCAAGGTGGAGCCAAAATATCGGATAGAAGCAGTATATCAAGCACAACTGATAATAATACTGCTACCTCACAAACCCTATCATCGATAGAACAGAGAACATCTGTGACGCCCTACTTGACACCGCCACGAAGACAATGAAGACGTGCACCGGCAGTTGCTAGATGGTAACAACATTTTGATTGTCTGCCATCTCCTGCTTTCAGTGGGCTTCAATTTCTGTCACTTGCTGTCATTTCAATCACAGCTGATGAATTCCAGAAGCACTTTTGTCAACGATTTCCCGTAATGCTATAGACGCCTGCAACTGCAATCAACAATAATTCTGGCACGCTCAGGTAACGTCGGTTACAATGGTCTGGTAAATAATACGTAGTCAGCATTCTACTTGCTAGCAAGTTTTCATACGATCTTAAGTTAGCAAAAACAAAGCGAAGTTATCTGTACAATTGTTGATGACAGCTAACGTATATATATGTAGAAAGTGCACCTCCGAAGTATTGTCTCCTAAAAAGTGCTTAAAGGTTCTTAGCGGTATTTTCTACCAAATCTAAAAGTATTAGTAATAATGGGTTTCATCGTTGCGATTTACTAGGACTTTTTTTGCAAATAATTAGTTTGATGTTTTGTTCCGTTGGTCGTTCTTCATGTGCTTTAACACGGCTAAGTAATTAGGCTTCCGCACAACCAACACCACATATCCCACTATCCACAGCACCAACCCAGGATCGTACGTGTCGTTGCTGCCGAAGTAACAACAGCAACAGAACGGGTGCGCCGCAGTGGTTGCGACGGAGCTGGGTTCTGGTGTGGTGTGGTAAAAAGGGGGCAGTCGCTGATAAATCAACTTTCCAAAAGATCAGAGAAACGATAGGGTCCATTTTTGGTCTGTGTTTTCCGTGTATTTTGCAAAACTCCTAATAATTCGCTACTTTAACCCCCAAATGATGAGGGGTTATCTGCTCTGGCATGTGTGGGACCCGGTCCCGGTCGTAAGATAATTTGTATGGCTCTTGAGACAGGGCAAATGTCATCCCTTCGAATTTTATCCAATCAAGGGTAGATTCGCATTTTCCGTACGGGTTCTATTTCACTCGAACAGCTTCGTAATAACTCGAATGGATGCACATTAAATCAAGCGTTTAGGAGGTCAACAAGGAAACAAACTACTGTGATCGCATATCTGCGTGGACCCTCTGGTGAGAAAAAGAGCGATAATGTTCAACCTTAGACGATTGAACCTACCGCAGGTCCAGGTTGCGATGTCGTCTGCAATTGGCGCTGACTCAATCTTCGCTATCAAAATTGAAATAGTTTATCCATAGAATGCAGGAGATAGATGCCGCAGTCGAGACAATTGGTCTGCTGTGATTTTAGCTTGTACTCACTGGCAATCGCATCAAAGGATATTGAAGGTCTTGATGGCAAAAACACTTATATGGCGAAAACATACTCAGAGATGTGTGCACCTCTCCAGGAATCAATGTGATACATTTTAGCCTGCCCCGTTGCGTTGCATTTTCCACAATAAAACTCCAGTGATCCTCGACGGATAGAGGAATTAGAATACATCTATGTGTACACCAATTAACCATACTGATTGCCGATTTAAACAGAGTTTTTTCGTGAACAGGGATCGCACATTGTGTGACTGAGTAATTTCTGCGAGTATTCCTGTACCAACTGGGTAAACGATGCCCAGCTTCTTCTCCATATATCAGCGGATGAATCAATCTATTGCATACCTGGTAGCTGCTGTATTATTCAGCAAACTATCGGAATAATTAGTAAACACATGGAATGTTAGATTAGTTTGTGGATCTGTCCACACAACAAGCGTATAGGTACTGGGGAAACAGGCTCTATAAACCTCTGAATGCTGGAACTGTTCACAGATTTGCGGCGATTACTGCCACAATACCACTTTTTCTCAAACGTGCTGGTGTCATCATTACATTTATGACTACTGGATCCTTCATTTCACCTTCTCCATCTTTTTTTATTCAACATCGTTACCTGGAATGACCAAATCCCCATCATCATGTTCACGATGTAAATAGCTCAACACGTCATGGCTTTCAGCGATTCGAGTCATCTCAATCTCGCTGTCGTTGTTGGCACGTATTTCATCACCATCATGTTCAATTTCACTTCCACTGTAGTCGCTGTCTGTCTCCACTATCACTCAGTTGCATGTTTGGCACTAAGTTCAGTAGGAATTGGGGTGATGCTTGAGTCATTCATTATCTTGGCCACCAGGAAGAGAGCTTTTGCCATGACATCACCAACCGCAATCTTTTCATATTCTTTTACCTGCTTAACTCGTGACGCTACAAGTGCCTTATATCTTACAACGAATTGATGAACCCAAGTTATCTGTGCGGATTCAGTCTTCTTAAAAACTGTAACTCCTATGCAGTGCTTTAGCAAGTCGACATTTCTGCAATACCCGTCTTCCTTCACATATGTCCCATAATACGGTAAGACACGCGATTCGAATAGAGCCAATAGGTGTGGGCTTCCAGCCTTCTTTACTCACCTTCGACGGCCAGCTTCACCTGGAACAGCTCGGTTGACAATGTAACAAAATTTCTATTTCCAACCATGCAACACCCATCCCTTAGGCACCCTTACGTTTTCCGCAGCCTCTGCGAGACCCCACAACGCGTTCTCCTTCCACTCCAGGAGCTTTTTTGCTATAATTTCCTCCATCGTTAAGTTCATGCACGTCCGAATGATGCCCATCTGTTGTGTGGCGTGAATAATCCAACTTGAGTGGTGGAAGGAGGTCAGCTGGCTACTTGACGCCGTCTGAGTTCGAGTTTTTATAATCAGCCGGATTATTATGGCTCTCGGTCGAGTTAAAATGAATCGTGTTGTTCTGTACAGACGTGCGCAGGTACAATCAACCTGGTCTACTCAGGGTTTCATCTACGCATCCAAGCCTTGCCCCAAGATCGCGTGGGTTCATCTAGCTAAAAACCTCTCTATCTACGACAGCAACATTCTCCTGGGATCGTTAAAAGCCTACGTTGTCAGCAAGACCACCTTCACGCCGTGTTTATCGTGCACTGGATCTACACCGCACAACATGCGCACGCGGCTACTACTGTGCAAATTCAAGGCCTGCGAAGTCGTAGCTCCTATGCGCTATGCCCATGGAAGGGCAAGGAGCAGATATGCAACTCCTCGAACGTGGTGAACATATCGGAGGCATGTCGCCCCTTCCTCCCTCTTCAAGCGCGTCTGACGGAGGAAATGAAGAGTTTGCTCATGGCATGTGTGTACCTACAATCATTAGCCTGCGGACATGGTGGTGGAAGCCTCAGACTGCATGAGATTCTTTCATCTGGTGGTTCTATCGCAACAAACGGAGCACCATTTACTGAGGCGCTAGCTTTACTACGGCGCACCTACACTATGGCGACAAACAAACAGCTTGGTTGACGCCGACAAAGCTCAACGGAATGTAGTGAACTCATGACAACGATCTCGTTATTCATATTCATGTTTTACAAAGATCTACAAACACACGCGCGGGATCCCAATTGTATTCGTTGCACAAATCTCCAGCGACCAAAATGTTCTATGCTACCTTAGCTGCTGTATTCGGGTGCATCAAGGCGCGGCATTTGGAGGAGTGGCACAAGCTTCCACGGCTCTGCGCTTCCGCAAACTGTGGCACCACTATGTGATTTAGCTCTCCATTCCACGGTTGGTAAGCATTTCACACTCCGCCCAGATTCTCCGCGACAAATAACCGCGTAGAGCACTTCAATCATGGTAGTAATCGTGATTTCAAGCTTAGATCTCGCCTCAAGATAGATACATTCATCGATCCGCTGTTGTTGCACGTGCGACTATAGGAACTCGGAACCACCCGTTCGCTGCAACGATCCACTGGCGTCCGGATGTGCTGCACCGAGTCCGTGAAATGACCAAGGCTAGATCCATCCAAGAAATTACGCCAATGAAGTTCTCCATCAACTTTCTAACTGGTACTGTACCGATGCCCACCGCTTCATCAACCGTGCATGGCGTACCCGACCAGGCCAAACGTGTTTACGGTCAGCAGGACGGGCGTACCAAATAAATGCTTCATGTGGCTGCGTGCCTTTCGGCTCAGACGGCGCAGATGGAGACTGATGGTATACCAAGAAGTGGCTGGCAAGTTGACGTGGAGGCCAAAACGTGTAGTTGTCACACATTTGGGAAGATCGGCTGCTGTATTCATTTAGTATACAAGCTCACAGCTCGAGATCATCTTCACCTTTTCGGTTGCGCACATCTTGTCTATCGCAGTTGTAACAAAGCTCACCGTAAACAGTGCAAATACAAAGCTGCAGGGTGCCCTACAAACAACCGTCACACACTGCAGTTAGAACAGGGACGAAGACAGTAACGAGCGCAGTATTAAATGAAGTTGAGCAGGGAATTTCGTACCATTATGTTTGCGCGACCCTACCCATCCTCAGATCGCCACCATTGGGTGCATGCGAGACAACACACTATACACCATCCCGCAAATAAATCCCACTGCCACCGATAGCGGTTCGCGCCACGTGATACTAATCTCGTGGCAACGTGCGTCCACACTCAGCCTCTGTCTGTCTGCTTTGGTACCCTGTCATGATAGCTAAGGGCTCTAGAAATGCAGAACAGAGAGAGTGAGATAGTAATCTAGTTACCCTTTCGGGTTTGTGTCGTCATCAAGATGCAGGATTTTACCGCAAAATTGGTTATGTGCTCCGAGATGGTACGGAGAGGAAGCGAGCGAGGTGTCCCAAGGAACTAGGCAATTCTTGTGGCATTTATGAGAACCGCGAGAGCACCCGAGCTACGTGTTGTGCTGGTCGTCGTCTGAGAAAAAGAGTTCCAAACTGGAGTGGTGTGGTGTGCGTGCATGACGTGGTACACTCACGCTAGAGTGGATCTGGCTAGTTGCGACACGGGCGAAGGCCGGTATAATGTGGCAGCTCCAAAGCAAGGTGGATTCGATGCCAATCTACGGTTTCTACGGTGTTTTTGTATTTTGTCGTCGTGGCAGATCATGCAGATCCGTGTCATGATTACCTGACGGTATATGACGATTATCTTTGAATTGATGGCTTTTACTAAATCGAAAAGGAGAAATCCATGACAAAGTCGAGTTTGAATTGGTTGCGAAGCTCATAGTATTCATGTAAAATTGTAATGCACTACCCTTAACCAGTGACTTCTTCTCGTTTATACTTAAAAGGCATAATCAACATGACAACATACTTCAACACACTTATACTCCCAGCAGTAGGTTCTAGACAAACTGGTGGCTACAATGATGCGGTATAGCAGAACACACAAAATCGTCA